>JACEVL010000799.1:340000-372500 GCA_020284085.1 Aporrectodea caliginosa | reverse complement strand
GAGTCCTTACCTGAAACAGGACATGGAAAAGCTGGAGAAGGTGCAAAGAAGAGCTACAAAAATGATTTGGGGCTACAAGGATTTGTGATATGAAGAAAGGTTGAAAAGGTGTGGACTAACAACATTGGAGAGAAGGAGGAGCAGAGGAGACCTAATTGAAGCCTACAAGATTATTACTGGAAAGGAGGCAGTGCAGAAGGAGAAGTATTTTGAATTAGCACCAAACAAGGCAACTCAGGGACATAGGTATAAATTATTTAAGAAACCAAAAGGACATTAGGGCAGAAATTCTTCAGTGCAAGAGTTGTAGATTTATGGAATAGTTTGGATGATAGTACTGTCTCAGTGGACACTATCACAGCTTTTAAGAAGAAGCTAGGAAAATTGGGCTATTAATCATGTTCCAGGTTAATTGCAGTGGTTCTAACACAGACTAAACGTCTTCTGAACCACTTAAAACCCTTGTTATGTTATGTTATGTTATGTTATGTTATGTTATGTTATGTAATGCTTTTGGGAAGTACCTGAAAGGTGCTACAGAAATGTCTTAATACACTAAATACATCTATTCTTTTGTAATGTAATGTGAAGCAAACGAAGTGAAGTGTGACCATACACGTTTTTATAAAGCGATCGCATGACCTTGGCCCTCCTCTTTTAAAATGAATTAATTGGGTGATATCATTTCCCAACCGCTGTCCGTTTCAATGGGTGTTTACGGACCTTTCTAGCCGGAGATACAAATCTCTTAAATGAGCCACCACAGGCATGGGATGTGCGATCTAACCAATGTAGATAACGTTGCTGTAGCCTGAAAATCTGTGTATTTTGTATGTAGTGATTGGTAGCGTTATGAGAGTTCGGGCTTTTGTCGATAAATTACAACTAATCAACCATGCAGTTGGGAGCCACCTCCGCCTCTGCCTCATGTTCGGGGTGCCAGTCCCAAGGCTGGATAAAGGTGGAGGGCGACGCTAATCATCTTTGTCATGACACAGGGTCGTTAAACAGTGACTAGCCTAACCAATGCTACATAGACTTCCAACAAGTTTCGCCATGCAATTAATCTGGTAGTGCCAGTCCCAAGCCTGGATAAAGGAGGTCAACGACGAGCTTCATTGGTTTCCCAGTCACTTTCAGTACACTCATGTGTTGAAAAGTGTTAAACAGCAACTAACCAACCTGGACAGAGAAATTCCTCCTGGTTTATTAATTTCGTTTTCGTGATGAAGAACAGCCTCATTCCATGGAACCTCCAGGAAATCCAGCACCTTCATCATAACAAACCTCGGATGCAGCACCAGCTGTTCGTAGCGCACTGGAAGACATTTCATGGCACCGAGCGCCAGACAGTCATTGTACATCTTCTTCATCGACTGATTCCAGGTAATCAGACAGTTCGTTATGTTCTTGGCATCAGCTCCACTGATTCCAACATCACGAAATGCGACCGAATGGCAAACCGCTCTGCCGTCACGAACCATGAGGACAAACTGCGCCAGAGGAAACATTCGGTTCAGTTCGACAGCGTAGCCCAGCGTAAACGGGTCCTTGTTACAGAGACGGGCAGCGGGTTCGGCGTGACGAACGATGATCTCCAGAATGAAGGAACCGATGGCCGCGAACAGGACCTCATCTGTGATTCCAGCCTCAAGGAGTTGCTGGAAACTGGACGTCATGTTACGAAGCATCATCATGTAATTGAGCATACCCGGAATGATGTGAGTTTCCTCACCGCATCGAACGTCTGGATGTGCGTCCAGCATGACCCTCATCAGGGTCGTGCCACTCCTTGGATAACCACCGATGAATATCAACGGAGTGGTCTTAGCATCGTAGGATCCGTCCTTCCCCGATGGCTGATGGATGTCAGGGTCGTCGTCTGCTGAGTTCAGGCGACAGTTGTGGATGAGGTGTTCGTAGAGAAAGAGAGTTGCGACGACGGTTGAAGTGACCAGACAGAAGCCAAGAGCAACTAAACTATCGCATCTGATCCTTCGCAAACCCATCGCAGCTGTCTTCCTTCTTCGATAGCCTACGTAAACTTACCGACCTAACCTAAGGTAAGAATTTTTATAGCGCCAAGTCTGCAAGATACTACAACAGACCAAGTAAGGTAAATAGCGGTAAGAAATGCATAGACCTACCAGTTCGTACCATATGCTCATAGTCCGTAAGCGCTTTAATGCCATCCATCGTAGCTGCACCTGATCTTTTAATCCCAGATTTGCCAGCGGAAGTTGAATTTTATCAGTCCACGCAGATGCAATCATCTTCGATTGTTCTCCGGTAACAATGCAACGAAGAGACGTAAATCCATTCAAATGGGAAACGTAAATCACTTTCCCATCAATACTCAATGATCGATTAACAGGGAAACTCTAGCGCCATCTGTTGCTATTAAATTGCTTTTTGAATAGTTTCAGCAACACTAAACTTGGGCCAAACGTGCTTAATAATTAAATCTACTATTCCTAGATATAAATGACCCCCAAATGAACCCAATTAAAGGTGTGCAAAATATTTTTATTATTATTATTATTATTATTATTATTATTATTATTATTATTATTATTATTATTATTATTATTATTATTATTATTATCCATCTACTTTAACTTACGGAAATCTTGAATGTTTGAGCCACAGGCTAAAAAGTCAAATCTTGCGACGACTAATTCGATCACTTACAATCATTCAATCGTCCTGAAACTTGGCAGATAGACTCGCCCTCGCAGACACTTCATTCTATAAAAATTTCAGCTCCCCAAAAAGGCAAGCTTATAGAATCGGGGACTAAACTTTTCGAATCGGGGACTCAACTTTTCCGATACGCAGCGTTGCCATTGGCCGCAACAAAAACGGGCGCGCTCCCTGATTAAACGCACGCTATGACGTAAAATGAACGCGGACTATATATTTGTAGAGGTAACTGCTTCATAAGACGCATTATAGGATAGTAGATGGATATAGTAAAAACTTTGTTTTTACGGGCTGTATTTTTATTATTATTATTATTACTATTATTTAATATTATTATTATTATTATTATTATTATTATTATTATTATTATTATTATTATTATTATTATTATTATTATTATTATTATTATTATTATTAGCTGTCATTTATAGCGCGCCTTAAAAAAATGGGAATCTTGCACAAAAGCGCGTAACAGAAAAATCAATCATAGTAGGCCTAAATCTTAAACAAATAAGTTTTAAGGTTAGTTTTGAAAATCGATAATGTTGAGGATTTGCGGATAGCCTAAAGTCCGGGAGTTTGTTCTATTCAGCGTAGTGCAAATGCTCTGTTACCAAGTTTTTTGAGTGATCGTGTCACAACAAAATCAGCTTGAGATGATGAACGAAATAGCAAAAATAACTTGTAGTTAGGCCTACTGGGTACAAATGGCCTCGAATTCACCTAGGTCTATATAAATTGTATAGGTTTCCAGTGTATAACGGCATCTTATGGCAACAACGGCTGTTGAGTCGTCCTCCTTTCCCTGGGCTTTGACTGGCATTTTTAGAATACGGGCTATGGCGGATTTTCAAGCTTTTTAAACAGTTTATGGCAACAACGGCCGCTGACGTCTTATCAAACATCGTTCATTGGGAATCTCATAAACAGCATGCACATTTAAACTATGGGGTCATCCATTAATTATGTCAACAAATAGGGGGAGGGGGTTTGGAAAAGTTTGACAGTTGTTGACAGGGGGGAGGGGGGTTTGGTCCAAGTTGACGTCAACAAATTTTTTTTTAATAAATGGAAAAAATATGGTAAATGACTAAAAAAAAGGTCATCAGGGAAAAAATGTCTAAAAAACGGTCATCGGAGTTTAAATCTCTAAAAAAAAGGTCATTGAGAAAAAAGTCAGCCTGGCTACGCTGCCGGTAGGGGGTTCTGGGATTGTTGACATAATTTTTTGGGGGTGTCCGTCAATGTTTGACAGTTGTTGACAAGGGGGAGGGGGGGTCAAAAAGGCCTAAAATTTGTTGACAAAATTAATGGATGACCATACCCCTAAGCCGCAATTTTTGAGCTAACGGCTGGCTTGAGAAAATTTATGGCGGCTTTTCGACTAGCCGTAAAATGACGTAAACTACCTTTTTCGGCTAGCCGTAAAAATACGGCTTGAAACATAGTGCGTTCAAAACGTGTATCGACTATAGAGTTCCAAAAAGCCAATTAATTAGACATTAGGACATCTGCTACAATGCCATAAAAATGAACAATTAGGCTAATAGTGGCACACAAAAAGTCATTCGAAACAGAACAGTTTCAATAGGTCCGAACTTGTACGGTAATCTACAAAGTCATAACTCTGAAACCAGCGGGAAAACCTTACAATCAGAACTTTGTGCGTGTTCTAGCTGAATTAGCTGAATATGTTTCCGGCGGCTAGCCGTAAAAACATTCTCGGCGGTTTTTCGGCTAAGCTGTAAATTTTCCGGCGGCTAATCGGTTTGGACAAAATTTCGGCGGCTCGGCGGCTATGGCGGCGGCTTGGGGGTATATGGATGACCCCTATGCAGTTAGCTAATATCATCATCATATTCGTTTAATTTCAAAATAATCCAGTTGACAAAACGCAACAGGTTACAAGTAACTCAATTAGTTAATAGAGTCAGGCTAAAGATAATAATTCAAAACAGATACAAGTAATTATAATACAATTAATATGTATCTTTAAACAAGATTCTTGGTATGTAATTACATTTATCATTGATTGGGAGATTAAAATTATGAATTCTGGGTCGTAAGTTATATTTGATTTGCTGTGTAGGCGGGAAAATTCCTCGGAGAACATGACATGATTCCCCATAAATAGCCCGAAATAAGCCAGAATCAGCAGCTTGGGACATATCTACAACGCTAGGGGTAGTAGATAAGAGGAAGCCTCTACGTTTCATCCTATTTAGCATACTCTGTAATTTATTCCTATCAGTCTCACTGGCATACCCCCACCAGGCAGGGGAGGCATACATTAGGTGTGCAACAGTGGTTGCCATAGCAACATCATGCAATGCGTAAGTAGACATGCCATGATCTCTCAAAACACGGAGGGCGTATAGAGAAGTGGAACTTGAGGCAAGGACTTTTTCAGTATGCTTTGTCATGCGCATGTCAGAACTTAGGGTAATCCCTAGCACTCTAATTGTGTCAACCCTTTCAGCACCTTGGATGACAATAGGTATAGATGATGATTTGAAACCCCTTTTTGAGAAAATTATTTCACGAGTCTTAGATGGATTTAACTTCAAATTATTAGTTTTTGCCCAGGATGCCACATGGTCATATTCTTCGGCAGCTGTTCCAATATTAGATGATCCTACTAATAAATAGGTATCATCAGCATATTTAACAAGAATATTAAATCTGTTTTTGGGATGAAGGTCAGCCGACCCAACTACGTAGGATCCAGGTCCAACCCCAGATCCTTAAATATGATTTATCTTTAAACCGTTCAGGTAGCTGACATATTTTATTCTGAGTTTTATTTAATAGCAATGTTTAGTAGGGTGGAGAAAACATTTATTTGAGCAAACGTTTTTTAATAGGCTAGTCATGAACAGTTGCCAGCATGTTAATGTAAACAGAGGTCAAAATATTTTGATTTTGCTTTGTATCTTCTGCTCTCTAGGCTACAGGCGATAAAAATTTTAATAGGCCTATACAAAATTCTTTGGAAGCAGGTCCACGTAGGCTAGTGCAGTTTTTTTAACTGTGGCCGACACTTCAGATCAATCCGCCATATTGTGGGGCGCGGTGGTGTAGGGGTATGTTCGGTGCCTTGCAGCCAGAGGTTTGAGGGTTCGAATCCACCTCAATCCGCCGCGTAGGGACCCTTGGCAAGTCCTTCACTCGCAATTTCAATTCAATTCAACACACTTTATTGACACCAAGTACCAAATTCTTCACAAAACAAATCTAGCAGTACATAAACAGCTCATGTGCTTCGGCGTGAAACTCCGATTCAGTGTTCGCGCTGTAGTCGGGAGCGCCTCTGAGTAGAAATCTTGAAGGGTCGCTATAACAAGTGCTCATACATACATATCAGATCAGGCAGTTGCGGTAATCGCACCTGTGGGTTACAGGATTGTGGAACCGTAACGCCTAATGATTGCAGCGTCGTCATTGACATGGAACAAAATTAGGAGAGAACGAAGAAGTACTGAAGCTCTGCAAAATCAGGATGGGCAAGTATGACTGTGAGTCTGTGAATGTTGATGCCCTTTGAATTCTTTTAACGGTCGAAAAGACAGATCCTTAGCTCTATCTATCTATCTCTATCCATAAATTTGCATAGCGCCCCTTCAAGCTAACTACTCAGAGGCGCTTACGACCCAGGCCCGGTCAAAGAGAAAAGTCTTAAGTAGTTTATAAAAAAGAGCCAGAGAAAAAGAAGGTCAGAGGGGAGGTGATTCCAAAAAGAAGGACCCACGGTCGAGAAAGCACGACGCTGTCTAGTGGCAGAAGCGAGCGTGCGGAACCATAAAGTCACCTCGAGAAACAATTTTTCTCTCAACTTTTGAAGTCTAATACCTGCGACAAGTCACTTAAATCAGCCGATCACCTGTGTTTTATAAACTATAAAGAAATTAAATATTTCAGCCATTCTGTAAATCTTCTAAATGATTCTAAAATTTAAACCAACAAAATTCCATATAGGCCTAATAGCGACATGTCATATCACTCACCTTGAGAAAGTAGATGATGTTCCAAGAGTTTCGCTCATGTTTCCAGCGGCCATTTAATTTTGTTCTTCATTGATTTCAAATTGCGTGAATGCAAATTTCACTATTTCAGGTTCTCTATGAGACATTTGCACTGATAGAAATTATAAAATTGAAATAAAGCAATAAAGTATAAACTTAAAACTGCTCTTCTCAATACCTGTTATAGGCCCACGAGAAGCACAGCTTTTCTAAAGTTCCTGTTTGTTTAGTTATCTGTTCGACACAGGACAGTTTTATAGCGCGATACTGTCAGAAATTCTGAACTAAAGACAGTTTGCACGAGAACGATGGAGACCGCTTCTACAAGAGAACAAGACTTTCGCTTCGAGACAGTTTCCAAAAACGCAAGAAATTACCTCGAGACCGAGACCGAGACAGTGGGGTCCGAGACCGAGACATCAAAAACCTATCTCGAGACGTCTCGAGACCCAGACAGTGTCTCGAGACAATCCAGGTCTGAGTGGATCTATATCCGGCACAAAAACCAGTGCAATTTGGATGGTAGTATTGCTACAATACGCCAGTTTAAAAACAGATTAAAGATATATTTTATGTCTAATTGGGTATTAAAACTACGGCTGTGATTGCATTAAATGTTGCTTCAACTGCTATTGGGCATACAGGTGCTTTCTATGCGCTCTTGCGTACTTATGTTTATTGAATGAATTACGGACACTTGCTTTGCACTAGCCACCGGAAACAGTTTATAGGTGCATCTACGTATTGAAGTAGACTAGTAATTAGCTTATGGTTTCAAGTATGTTATATAGAGTTTAGTTGTTATGGACATTTGCGTGTTGTGTGTCCCCATCAGCATTGCATGCTGCGATTTGTTTTTGTTTGTTTTGTTTGTTTGTCTCTTATCATGGACACAAAACTTGCGTTCAAAAAGTTAACATGTTTAGCATAAGATGATGAACTGGAAAGTATGATTGTCTAATGACTATTTGTATCAGGTGATCCTGTTAGCGGAACCCTTGGTTCTTTTGGGTTTACCCATTGTCACTGAATGTACGAGACTGTCTACCTTTATGTTTGAACTGTTATGGTGAACAATAAAAGTATATTGATTGAAAAAAGTATATTGATTGAAAGATCAACCAATTTGACTAGGTCTATATCTGAACTCTAATTTCGTAAGTGTCAATCACTTTTGCACTGGAAACCAGAACAAGAAACTAGGGTTAGCATCTAAAAAAATTCAAAGAACTACGCTCATTGTTCGCGGCAGTTCTGATGATTGTTATGATCATAATAATACAATTATTAATATATTAATATACTACTGCTGCTGCTGCTGCTGCTGCTTCTGCTGCTGCTGCTGCTGCTGCCACTACTGCAACTATTACTACTACCTTTGTGGATTAGCGTTGTCAGTTTTTATCGTTCCTATGTTATAGCACAGCTCAATTTTTAGGGGTCAATCGACAAAATTAATGCAACTGAATTGCGGCTAGTGACGAATAAATTACGTCTGATGAATTACGCCTTTTAGACACATTTTAAAGGTGTCTAAAAGGAGTAATTCATCAAATTGAGACTCAAACTCTTAATAATTATAGAATTTTGAACATCAGCAAAAAGACTTCTCCAGTTCAGTATTTTTTTATGTGGCACTTAGTCATTGGCCTTAATTATGAGTAGTTGCTCAAAATGTTTGTCATTTAAACGAGTACGTTTTGGACCTCTTGGTAATGAAATTAGAGATCACCACTTGCAGGGCAGCCAGCTGTATACGGTGACTTTGCACTTCTGGCTTCTGTTCTGCCTTCTGATATTCTGCAAAATTAATGCCTCAACCACGTGACTGTGAAGGTTGATGTTTGTGTGGTCAAGGCCAAAGTCTTAATGAATATTCATGGTGTGTTTGCCAACAACATAATATGCGTGACTTCCTTTCAAGCGTGAGCATGCCAATGCAACAGAGTGTCTCACAAGGTCATCTGTGAATCTGTGATCCAGTGAACCGTAACTCCAATGTAGCTCTTTTTCAGACAACTCCAAATGCCCGCTGTGGTGCACACTGCTGCCTGTCCGACAAGCTGTTGACCAGCACGTGAATGATCAAGCCCAATAATAAGCAAGTAAGTATGTATGTAGGGTAACTTGGGGTTACGTGGACCCTGGGGTTATATGGATCATCGCGAGGTACCAACTAAAGTAAGTAGTCACTGGCATTCAATTAAGTCTGTCGCTATGGGTTGCCCTAGTTTATAATGGCCTACTATCAAAAGGGCGACTTCGAAAAGGCGACCATCAAAAGGGCGCATTGAAAAAGGCGCCACTTAAAAGGGCGATTGTTTATAAGGGCGCTGATCAAAAGGGAGCGCCAATAGAAGGGCGACAATCGAAAAGGCGACAAAGTTCGCAATAGTTCAAAGTCCAAGTTACGGTAAAACCGTATTTTACGTTGCTAAATAATTATAATGTCTTCAATGCCATACTTGACATTAGTAAGAAAGCAATTTACCTATTTGCATGATAACTATCATCAATCCAGCTTTCATTTCATCAAGAAATTTTTCATCAATCCAACTTCCATTTTATTGGAAAAAAAACTTTTATCAATTTATCTTCTATTTAATGAAAGAAATATTTTTCATCCATAAAATTTTTATTTAAGCAAAGAAATATTCTCATGGATCCGTATTCTAATTTCGGCACAAATTATTTTCATGAATCCAGCTTCTATTGAATCGAAAACTTAGTTTCATCCATCTAGCTTTAATTTACTGGTAAAAAATATTTCCATCAATCCAGCTTCTATTTAAACACAGGAATATTTTCATCGATTCCACTTCCATTTGGCTGCACATTCAGACTTGTAAACACAATAAAAGAAAATTTGGAAGTGCACTGAATATGGGACAGCTAAGTGTAGGCCCTACGTGCGGCTGTTTGTCGCCCTTTTGATAGCGCGCTCTTTTGATAGGGCGCCCTTTTGATCAGCGCCCTTATAAACAATCGCACGTTTAAGCGGCGCCTTTTTGAATGCGCCCTTTTGATGGTCGCCCTTTCGAAGTGGCCCTTTTGATAGGATACCGTTTATAATACTACTCTATGTTTATGAAATACCAGATGGTGTTACTGATGTCGTTTGACCGATTTACGATATCACATTATAAAGTTCGTCAGTTATTATTTGTTGCTCAAATAAGTCTTATGCCATCTAGAATAACGACTAGTTACAAACGGAAAATAAATATAACCATTATATCATTTTTTTCGTTGAAATGTCGCGCTTTTGAAGGCTATATATTTTCATGCAACGTGAACGATAATATGTTGCTTAGAGTGGCGGCAGTCGTGGCCCCTGTTTGGGGTTGTATGGACCCACTGTGAAGAGGTTGCGCAACCCCATAGAGCCTATCTCAATTGAATTGTATCGTGCTTGAATACAATAGTGATTGAATCCATCTGTGTTAGGCCCTATTAGGTCTATTGTATTAAATTATTATTTTTCTTACCCGAGGTATCAAGGATCCCTCAGGTGGCATAATTATTATTATTATTATTATCACTATTACTATATTTTATAATAATAATAGTGATTATAGCCATTCCAGAACAACGCGCCCCCCTAATTTTTGCAATCCTGAGGAATCATATGTACCTCGGGGAAAAAAATAATAATAATAATAATAGCCCAATAATAATAATTGCAGGCTTAGTGCTTGCAGCATGCAATATTGCTTTGTTAATTGTAATTAATGAGAAATTAAAGTATTTTTAACAAGTGTTTTAGCATTATAATTTAAAGTCAAAATACTCAAAGACGTAGTTTAAGTAGAAGCATAAATACTATCATTCCATTATATTTTAATACAAGTACAAAATACTTAGACAGCATTTAAAGTAGTATTTTGAATATTAGTATTTAAAATACTCCCCAGCACTGCAAACGTTTGATGACAATAAGACATACAGCAAAATCGATTCCTAGATCCTTTACTCCTTTTGGCAACTTTCGTAAAATAACCTAATAACTAAATTATTCCCAGACCAAAGCGAAGCACTAACTTAGAATAAAACCGTACTCAATCCAATGCATTTTCCTACTGGTTTACAATTTTAGTTCGATTTCGAGCTTTCCCAGCCAGTTGCTGGAAGAGGAGTTGGTTCTTTTGGATGAGGAGTGTGTTCTCTTCCACTTCTTTGTCTGGGCGGCCGTAGTTGGGTGGATAGGCGCCTGGGTCGTAGCCCAGCACTTCCAGCATCGGTGCAATTTGCCGTATCTTTTGTCTTACGTCATCCGGGATAAATTTCGCCCATTTTGTCAGCGAATCGATGTTGACCGGTTTAATGACTTGATCTGTTGATGGCTCCAATCTAAAAATAAACATAAAGGTAAGAGGATTGTCTTGAAAACATTTGCATTATTTGAACTCGGAGGTGATTCAACTGTACAGTCCGCATGTTTAAGTAGAAACTACCATCCATGTTAATTAATGGAGTTTAACAACTCAGTCTGATTCATATCCAAAAAGGACCGAGACACAACTATCTAACAGACCTAACAAGAGGCTACCCTTCCTCTTCTGTTTCCTCCTCTTTCTCAACATCATCTATCTATTCTTCCTCTTCTTCATTTTTTCCTCTTCCTCTTCTCCTTGTTCTTTCCCTCCCTCCTGCACCTGCTTCTTGTCCTCTTCTTCCTCTTCCACTTTTTCTTCCTCCTATTCTTCGTCGTTCTCCTCATCTTCCTCCTCTTCTTGTATCCATTACTTCTTCTTCCTCCTTCTCGTTATCCTCTTCTACTTATTATTCCTGTTCGTTGTCTTTCTTCCTCTCTCTCTCTCTCTCTCTCTCTCTCTCTCTCTCTCTCTCTCTCTCTCTCTCTCCACCTCCCTTTTCCAATCCCTCCCATTCTCTCCCAATCCCTACTCCTACTCCTCCTCTTCTTCTTCTCCTCCTTCTTCTCCTTCTCCTTTTCCTTCTCCATCTCCATCTCCATCTTCTCCAACTTCTCCATCTTCTCCAACTTCTCCATCGTCTCCATCTTCTCCATCTTCTCCATCTTGTTCATCATTTTTTTCATCATCTTGTTCATCATCTTCATCATCTTCTTCATCATCTTCTTCATCATCATCATCTTCTTCTTCTCCTTCGTCGTCGTCGCCCTCTTCCTCCTGCTCCTCGTCCTCTTAGTCCTCGTCCTCCTCTTCCTCGTCCTCCTCTTCCTCCTCTTCCTCCTCTTCCTCCTCTTCCTCCTCTTCCTCCTCTTCTATAGTCTCAGACAGACTCACACTGGCAAAGTGACATGAATTGTCACGTACGATACATTAAGGTCACAGCTACATATTGATCGAGTGATATTAAGGATAAACTTAAATCGATGTTTTAAGCCACAAGATATCCTTAAACCATTGAAACTGACAATTGAAACGTCACCAATATTTGAAAGATCACAGGCAGCCAGCCCATGAGGCAGCCGTGGCAGGGGCCTTGATTGTTTAACAGTTTAACCTCATTTTCTTAGCCTCGGCGAACGAAGAGGTGTCCACCGAAGTGTACGGTCAGTGTACCGTGTAGGTGAGTTGGCTAGGGGGGGCAGGTGGGGCCGAGATCTCGAAACAAATTTCTGCCGTGGCGAGGATTTGAACCTTTGACTTCTCAGTTGACTATCGCGCCTGATACGAGACAGCACAATACAATGTAAAACAATATAATACAATATAATATAATGCAATGCACTATATACGATTACAATGTAAAACAATATAATACAATATAATATATGCAATGCGATACTATGCAATACTAAATAATGCAATACAATATAATATATTATTGTATATAATATATTATATTGTATATATTATAATACTGTATAATAATATTGTATATAATATAATATAATACAATAATATTATAATACAATGCAATATGATACAATACAATTTGAAACAATGTGAAACAATAAAATACAATACAATATCATGTAATATAATATTATAAAATACAGTACAGTAGAATACAAAATTTAATGTAGAATTAAACCATCGAATGCAAAACACTTATGTTTAACTCTGTAGAATCACTGTTAATCCCATAAAATGGACTTTAAATAACAAGTATCAATTACTGATATTAAGATAAGATAACATTTAGTAGGCCTAATAACAGAACTGATCTAGAGAGACTATAATAGCACTCGAGGAACTGGTCATTGTAACGTGTTGCGTTTTGCCAATGCCAATGATTATGAATATAAACGATTATACAATACAATGCTTCACATTGCAGGGACTTACTAAGAAAAAGTTCTAACAGAACTCAAAACTTGTTCGTTCGTCTCGCTCACTCTCGAAATATTCACTCATAGTTTCTCTGAATTATCGGATTTCGATCTGGCTTCGAATGGACTCTGACTTTGACTAGGCCTACGATATCACTTGTCATAGTAACGGCGCTATAGAAGTCACACAGGTAGACTTAATAACAGGTGATGATGATGATGATAATGATGATGATGATGATGATGATGGTGACGATGATGATGATGATGATGATGATGATGATGATGATGATGATGATGATGATGATGATGACGACGACGACGATGGTGATGAGTAGGAGGAGCAGGATGATGATGATGATGATGATGATGATGATGATGATGATGATGATGATGATGATGAGGATGAGGAGGATGATGATGAGAATGCTGATAAACTACAGAGAAACTACATATATCTGCCAGTGCTTATAATTATGTCGCCATCCAACGCTTCAATGCAATCGCTTTTCGCAGCAGTTTTCGCTGTAGCCCTGGAGACCCTTGGCCCTCTCAACAGAGAGGGTCTCGCCTTCATCTCCGAGATGGGTCGCCGCCTGAAGAAAATATCCGGAGACACCCGAGAGACAGGATTCATCCTCCAGCTCCTGTCGGTTACGGTCCAGCGTTTCAACGCGGTTGCCTTCCAGGGCACAATGTCGAGGTTGCCCGGCGCTGAGGAGCGAACACCTCAACAACACTAAGCCTTACCGTGTTTTAGCAATGACAATAATGACAACAACAATAATAATAATAATAATAATAATAATAATAATAATAATAATAATAATAATAATAATAATAATAATAATAATAATAATAATAATAATAATAATAATAATAATAATAATAATAATAATAATAATAACAATGATTACAGCAACAACAGCAACAACTGCAAAAACAAACTTCGTTTTTCTATTGATGTTAAAGTTATCAACAAAGCAAGAGACGTAAACACCTTAATTACCGTTACTCAGTTGCTATGTATAAGAAAATTGTGTTTGACTTTCTGAGTGTCTTTTCTATCCTCACTACATAATCTGATTTCTCAAATGGACGCTGACTTTTGCCACAATTTTACTTGATGCCACCATCGATTGATGCTTTATGCATTATGATAACTGCGCTATAGAAGTCATAATTTGGCTTCCAACTGAGTCTGCGCAGAGGGTTCCATTCCAAATGGTAGCCTTATTATTCCGATGGCGATACACACGCCACTGCGAAAGACGTTTCTGAGAAAAGAAATAAACTTCGTGACTTTTACCTGGACAGAGAAATCCCTCCTGGCTTATTTATCTCTTTTTCGTGATGAAGAACAACGTCATTCCACGGAACCTCCAGGAACTCCAGCACCTTCTTCATAATGGATCTAGGATGTAGCACAAGCTGCTCGTATCGCACTGGAAGACACTTCAAGGCACCAAGGGCCAGACAGTCAGTGTACATCTTCCTCAACGAATTATTCCATTTTCCCAGGCACTCCGTTAGGTTCCCGGGCTTCACATTGAGGATTTGGATATTACGCGAGGCGACGGAATGACAGACTGCCCTGCCATCACGGATCATCAACAGGAACTGTCCAAGCGGAAACATGACCGTGAGTTCTGGCATGTGATCAAGCGTGAAGGGATCCTTGTTGCAGAGCCTGGCGGCCGGTTCCGCATGACTGACGACCACTTCCAGAATGAACTTACCTAACGCCGAGTACAGTACATCATCCGTGATTCCGGCTTCCAGTAAGCGTTGTGCAGCCTGATCGTTCTTACGATAACGCATCAACTTACTGAGTGCAATCGGGATGACGTGAGTCTCCTCACCGCATCGAACGTCTGGATGTGCGTCGAGCATGACCCTCATCAGGGTCGTGCCACTCCTTGGCCATCCACCGATGAATAGCAGCGGGGTGGTCTTAGCATCGTAGGACCTCTTGTCTGGAGAGAGTTCGGAATGCAAGTGGCACTCCTGTGTCAGGTGGTAGAAGAGAGATACCGTCATGATGACAGTCGAGGATGTCAGGAAGATGCCGAGAACGAGAAAGGGGTCGCGTTTCAGTCTTCGCCATCCCATTTTTGCATGTAGGTATGTGTCAAAACACTTACGTTTAAAATCCCATGCACACATAATATTAAATAGGTATGTTTATATCTGCGTGTAGGTAAGTCAAATAGGTATATGTGTCATATAGGTACGTTTACATTTGCATGTTTGTGTGTGTCATATAGGTATGCTTACATTTGCATATAGGTATGTATCAAATAGGTATGCTTACATTTGCATGTAGGGTATTTCTCAAAACAATTAGAAAACGTCCTTCAACCCTCATAAAACGTCACTGGTACAACTATCTGGCTGACATAAACTATTGCCCTACTTGAATTGAACACACAACTGATACTGAGCGGAATCAAGTATCGCGTTGTGGAAGCGAGGAAACTGCAAATACCCACAGTAAGCAGAGCGCAGAGATCGTCAGATCGATTTTTGGAAGATCGTAATCGCAAACTTCAAATTTAAACAGCTGATCTGAAGCTAAGTTCACGGCACCAGCTTATTCACGAGCGCTGCGTCAAGTCAGATGGGTGGTCCAAGGACGTTCCAAGTCTGCAGACACAGTTCTCTAATCGCAGCCCACAGACGCCGACGGTGTCTCTCTGCTCGTAATCGTAAACTCCGAATTTCTAAAGCGATATTTAAAGGCTAAACGCTGGGCACCAGCTTATTCACGAGCGCTGCCTCGTTGTAGATGGCTCGTCCCGACAACTAAGAAATCATTGTTAAAATGTCGAATGCTGTTTGGCTCAAGGGCGATGGTGAATAGGTCAATGATTCTTATTGGCTGACAGCAACATGAACGCAGGTGTTGCTCTTTGCACTTTGCGGACAGGCGACTGAATGAAACGTAGAAATGTGCCTCGAAAACGATCAGCAGGTATCGATTGTATCTGAGCTGCACAGATGGATTTTTTTAGAATTTCCATATCTTGAATAACTAAGCATTTTAAAAGCAGAGAAATCAATTGAACTGCAGAACATCGGTCGAATGTTCTAAATCTCATACCGGAGAAAGCGCGATTTATTATTATTATTATTATTATTATTATTATTATTATTATTATTATTATTATTATTATTATTATTATTATTATTATTATTATTATTATTATTACTTTTATCGCCCAAGGTAGAAAAAATCCCTTAGGCTCTAAGAAACAATGGAACTGGGTTAAAGGTTCTCGTCCCCAACTTGCTTCTCGAAAGAATCCTGAAAGCAATGGCGCTATTATTATTATTGTTGTTGTTGTTGTTGTTGTTGTTGTTGTTGCTGTTGCTGTCTGAAGAGTAACCTCAGAAGAGCTAAGAGAGCGGTGGCAATGTCACGAAGAACTGGAAAAGCCGATGGCGTTCCCCCGTTGAAGAACGACCGAGATCCACTGGAATAGGTATGATGTCTCCAGTGGATCATGGATTGAACCACTTATCCTGCTTCCCAACTTGAATATGAAATGCAGACCTTTCCTGCTCCAAGTGCTGCCTGTTTCCAAGGCGACCGCCCAAAGACATGGGTGCCAGTGCTGGTGGAGCACTTCATCCTCTTGGACGCAGCTGTGCGTTCGGCGGTTTCGCCCGTTCCGAGGGATGTATAAAGAAGATGAGGCGGGCAGTGGTGTCGGGCCCTGCCACATCCCACGCCAGGCATCGTCCATGTTATTATTGTTACTAGAGACCGAGGTACATAAGGTATGGAGGTATGAAGGAGCTACCCCGAGCAGAGAGTTGCGCATAAATGTTAGAATTTTGAACTGAATGCGCTGTGGCACAGGAAGCCAGTGGAGAGTGAATACATATGTACCTACACATATACATCGTATCGTATCGTATCTGAGAATTTTTAAAGCGCCTCTTACAATACTAGCTATTCAGAGGCGCTCTCAGCGTGACAGCCAGGGGAAATAAGAAAGTTTTCAAGCAACGAAGGGATGAAGGTGGGACCCCGACTAAAATCTTACTACGGATTGAGGGTGGGAGGTCATCTATGAATATATGAATACATGCCTCGATCCACTTCGGCCGCCTCCCTTCGCCTGCTCCGCTGTTCTTGACCTTTTTGTCAACAGGCTCGCAATAACAAAATTAATGAAATTGTGTAGGCCTAGTCATCATGATGAGGCCAAGCTCCGCGGGCCATAAAAACATCGTCGGCGGCCCGGAAATGGCCCGCGGGCCGGCTGTTTGACATCACTGGACTATATAGGCTTCTGAAGATGTGTTTACAGTACAAAGTCTAGCGGCGGTTTCTTGTTGCGTGAGAATGTTCTGCCTTCATTTCTTTACGATTCTATCGGACGAAGTAGACACAGAGCAGAATGGTAAAGCAAAGAGGGATGCCTTATCCAGTGGATATTAGCAAGAGTCCACTTCATGTATTCATAAGGGAACGCATGAGGCTAGCCTTCGACAAAACTGCTCTGGTAAGTCCTATCTGTGACATGGCATTAAGTGTATTGTATTGCATCTGTAAATTTATATAGCGCCACGCACAGTGCTACACCAATCAGAGGCGCCCCAAGTGCGAGGGATCCTGAGAAAATAAGGCTGTCTTTAAGCAGCGAAAGGATGCATATTGCTCCCCAGTTCTTGAAGCAGTGAGTGAGTCATGGGAGGAAGTTGGTTCCATAGAGTTGTGCCAATAAAAGCAAAAGCTCGAGATTTGGTCATGACAGTCCTCGCCCGCGGGACAAAGAGTTCAAGTTGATCAAGTGAGCGCATGGATCGAAGTGAGGTAGCTGAGGTCGGCAAGCGGATAAGATCACAGAGGTATTTAGGGGCTAAGCCAGAAAAGGATCGGTAAATAAGTGAAAGGACCTTAAGATGAATACGAGCCAAAAGGGGTAGCCAGTGTAGGTGATCAAACAGAAGATATTATGCGAGGAGTGAGAAAGGCGAGCTATCAGCCTAGCAATAGCATTCAATACAGATTGAAGAGGAGAAAGACAGACTTTAGGAAGACCGATGAAAAGGGAATTACAGTAGTCCATTCGGGAGGAAATGAATGCATTCGCGATAGAAGTAAAGGTGGAAAAGGAGACAGAACGTCGTATCGCTCTGAGCCGTCTCAGCTGGAAGTAGCAGGAGCGGGTACGGTTGGCAATGTGAGTAGAAGAGATAAGAGTGCTGTCCAGGATAAAGCCAAGGTAATGTAAAAGGCGGCCATTTCAGTGCAAATTAGGGGCCAATCAGAAGACTTGTTCCGCGAACACAAACTGCACTCTTAAATGAATTATAGTTGACAATGTACCCTAAAATTATTGCAAAAGTTGTAACCTTGAGCTTGATCTTGCGGCTGCAATGGCAGTTGATCAATGTATTCGCCCATTATACGCTAAGTGAAACTTGCCTCTAGTTGATTTGTTTGTTGGTCACCAGCTGTGACAGCACTCGTGAAGAATTAAGTCTTGCCTTCTTTTCTTTGTAGCTTACACAGTATTGATAATTGTTACCTATAAATTAAAACACACAATAGACTACATAATATATGTGATATATAGGACTCTGAGTCCCCTTGAAGTGGCGCTAATGAATAAATGAATTAATTTTAGCTAGGTTAGTTGAGCTTCATCAGGTTCTGGGTAATGAGTGTCGTCAACGAGGTTCTGGGTGTTGAGTGTCATCAACTATCAGGTTCTTGATACTTGTCCTCGAGTGCAGTTTTAAAGTACTTTTCCATATGCTTTAACTTGAAACGGAATACACTCGTAGGCCCTATTTGTTTTTGAAGCCTGAAATGTAGGGCAAACGTTCTACGAGATTTATATCCACTGTCTGTGCGTGGGACGGTGAAACAATTTGCGTCTATTGCTGCTTGAGCTTGATCTTGCGGCGGCGTTGGCAGTTGGTCGATGTATTCGCCCATTATAAGCTCAGTGAGACTTTTCTCTAGTTGATTTGTTTATTGGTCACCAGCTGTGACAGACTCGTGTAGAATTCCGTCTTGTTCGCTTTTCTTTGTACACAGTCTTGTGCTGTCTTGTATTATATACTCGTTTATTAATTTTAAGCTCCGGCTGTTATAACGCAGCTAGTTACAGGATTCCTCTATGAGAGCCAATTCGAGTGAAACCAAATTAGGCCTAGTAAGTCTTGCTAGACCTGACCTAGATAAGCTTAACCTGACTCTACCTGACCTAGATAAGCTTAACTTTGTTTGTCTGTCCTGATTTAGGCGTCCTAGTAAATGTTTTTGAACATTATACGTGGGCTGAAGTGCTTATTTGCACCCGGCTTGCGCCCCACACCCTATATGGCTGAGTTCCGTTCTGCACCCAAGCCCGCTGCGGTGGCAGAGATGTGTGGTGTGATCCCTATCCGCAAGAATGCTCGATGATGCCCACAATATTTATAAGCAATGGTTCTGCAGAACATGACCTTAGGCTTTACCGAGCATTAACCATACACAAGCGTTTGTCTTGTGCATCATGTTGCTCATCAGAGATGTACATATCTCACACCAGATGTGCTTTGCGCCGGACTGTTGGACGTCACGTCAAAATAATTATAAACAGTGCTTCCAAGTAGTATTAGAAACCATATATTTACGTGTTCATTTATTTCAGGAAGAATCTTGCATGCATAGGCTAAATTTGCATTAAACAACCTTATTATAATTATATATAGCCTGTCCATGCAAACTTGCCACCTGTCCGCTAGTTCGGATAAATGTCTCTTCTGGAAAATCTTCTGTTGCATGGTAGTAGTATTGCATGGTAATACTACTTTAATCTGGGCTGCTGTAACGACACGACGTCGTCGAAAAGAAAAACTGTGTTGTGAAGGATAAGAGCGGATAAAGATAGCGACAAAAAGTTTTGGAGATGTGCGAGGGAAAAAACATAATCGCAAACTCCAAAATTCTAAAGCATCACTTGAAATACATTACCATTAATGAATAATACATTAACAGAAATAAAATAAACGCTAATGTTGTAGTATTTTCAGTTCTAACAATACATTTATGGTTAAATTACGCCCAAAAGTCCTTTCGCCTAAACGTCGGGCGCCAAAGTGTGTGCTGCCAGTCGCCAAACGACGGTCCAAAAAGTCGCGCACCGAAAATAATAGAAAGACTGGAAAGCCCATGAAACGTATGACTTTGCCCAACGACCTCGACTTTGCCCTAAACTACAAACTACCGATGCTGCTTAAACGTGTGAATTTAACACTATAGGGCAGACCTCATTACCCTCGACTAGTGATAGTAAACAGGCGCGGTGAGGTATATTAAGTTTTCCGTGACTGTCTGATAGGGTCTCGATAAACAACTTTGAGTTCAAATCCCACTTTGTATCTACTCCACGCTTTTCTTCTGCACTTAATTCAACTTCTCAAATCAATTGTCACTGTTCGTATAGGTTGACGGTGTGACTGGTCGGAGTTACACGTATGCTGAGTTGGATGTGAATGTTTGTCGGTTGGCGAGTGGTCTTCATCGACTGGGAATTCAGAAGACAGAAGTCGTCGTCATCTTCTGTCCAAACAGCATCGAATACATCTTCTCTGTATTCGCAATCATCGCCAACGGAGCCACCGCAGCTTTCGTCAATCCCGTTTATACTGCATGTAAGTCTCTATTCAGTTCACTGACTTCTATAGCGTATCGTTTGAAAAATAATTATATGTCGTGCAGGTTGATTAAGTTTTTATGATGTGCAAGTGCAAGGGGAATCACTTGCCGCTAGTCTCAAGTCGCTTGTCAATCTCCATGCACTAACACAAATGGATAATTCATTTATTAACAACGTGCCGGGCAGTGATTAGATGTGTGTCAGAATCCGAAACAGGAAATAATAATAATAATAATAATCTTTTCTTTAATTAAGCGCCTGACAAACGCACTACGCTGTACATTTCACATGTTATGCAATTTAAATCTTAACTACTAACAGAACAGACAGCCTGCAATACAACGGCGCTAATAGCAGCCTACAAAGCAAATCCGCCCTAACGGGTCTCGAACTCGGTACCTCTCGCTCTCTACGCCAGATGTTATCCAATGCGCTATCGGGCCCCCCGAAAGCTTGTTGAGTTAAGCAATTATTGCATTGGTATGGGAAGGGTAACTGTTACTGGTGACCTTTAAAGTCTTTTCATAGAAACAAACCTAAGTTCATTCTGACATCACAGATGCAGGTTATGATCACTCGCACACAAAAACCGTACTCATGATGACATAATTATTTTAGATGAGTTGGAACATGCGTTGAAAGTGACGAAGCCAGCTTGGATTCTCACAGTTTCCGGTCTCCTTGGTACAGTTATTGAAGCAAAGAAGAATGCTGGATCTAAGATTAAGGTCAGTTCCAGCCTTTTAGATATCGTTTCTTGCATGAACATGATTTAAATAAACTGAGCAATGATATCCTTTAAAGGCCACTGACGAGACAGTTAAACCGTCGAAAGCGCTCTGGTCGTCACATAAACACATGTTCATTGACCTCGAGTTTCTTCTAATAAATGAAGTTCGTATAACTATACATGATTGAGTCATTGATTTAAACTCTGGCGCGAACATGATTTAAATAAACTGAGGAATATTATCCTGAAATTCCCCATCCTAATCATAATCCCAAACTTCATATTTCTAAAGTGCTACTCTGAAGCTAAGCGCAGAGCACCAGTTTGCTAATGAGCGCTGCGTCGTATCAGAGGGGTTGTCCAGAGAGCGGTGTCCAGTGGATGTACGAGTCCGGTTGCCAGAGTAACCAGAGAGAAGAGTCAGAGCAGCTGCTAAGGCGGGTTACGCTGAGGACGAAGAAGCATGGAAGGCAGAGGCAACCAGATAATAAGGTGCTGGGCGTTTTCTGACTTCTTTAAATTGAACTGCTCGATAAGCAAACACGTTTAAAAAATAAGAAAGTGTTATGTCGCCGCACACAACAACCTTGGTTCAATCCTGCAATTCTGAAGCCAGGCGTTGCAGAAGTCACATAGAACGTCTGTGGCGCTATTATCTTTTTTCCATATAATCTTATTACGCGGGGTCGTTTTAAGGTCGTCGTAGGCCCTAGGCACTCTTGCATTCGTAGACCTCAACTGTCAGCCTTACACTAAAGCTAAACGCATAATTACGCATTCACATTATTTACTGACGCCATGTTTAATCATGAGTCAAAGTACAATTACAAAAATTATCAAATTATCGTTAGACAGGAAATAAAAGCTTTACACCGCCTTAGAAAGAATTGAGATATTATCATTAAGCCAGCTGATAAAGGGGAGGAATAGAACACCACGGAATATGAAGATAAGGTTCTAATCCACCTGCATGGTAATTCTACCTCTTTTAAGGTTACAGAAGAATCCATAAATAAAGATAAGCTATATTTAAATATCGGGTATTAATTAATCAACGAACTAAAACCTTTCTCAACGAAAAGCAATTCAATTGATTGAGTGGCATAACATATGAACCAGGAATTATTTATGGCCTTCCAAAATCTCTCTTCTTGACACTATTTCTACATCTCTTCCGAAGGACTGCTTTGATGTGCTGGGCATTTATTATCGATTCGTAATCGTAATCGTAATCGAATATTTATATAACGCTACTCACGATCAGAGACACCCCGACCCGGGCCAGTTTCTTTACTGGTAAAGAGAGCGGTTTTCAGGCGCTGTCGGAACTGGTCGAGTATTAGAAATCTATTATAAATTTCTCTTTCAATCTAATATATACTTCTCTTTGGGTAATAAAATCCTTCCCATCTTCCTTGCTTATTCCATAGTGAAACCTGGTCTTGACCCTCGTGACCTCTCACAAATGCAGGCATGTCTCAACTTTGAATTTATTTGAATTTTATTTTGAATATGATCAGCAGTTTATGTCTATACTAAGGCGCTATGGCAATTGATAGCTAATTCGTATGTTCAATGCTTTAAATATGAATTATTGTTGTTATTATTTTTATTATTTTTAAACAGACTTATTTCTTCATAAAACCAACAAGTTCGTGTACAGATTAACTAAATTGACTGTTTCCGGTCAACTGTAGCTACAAATGTTTATTTTTTTACCCGAGGTATATATAATTCCAAAGGTGTGAGATATTAATAATCAATGTTAACTCTGGCATGGCCATTATTATTATTATTATTATTATTATTATTATTATTATTATTATTATTATTATTATTATTATTATTATTATTATTATTATTATTATTATTATTATTATTATTATTATTATTATTATTATTATTATTATTATTATTATTATTATTATTATTATTATTATTATTATTATTATTATTATTATTATTATTATTATTATTATTATTGTTATTATTATTATTATTATTATTATTATTATTATTATTATTATTATTATTATTATTATTATTATTATTATTATTATTATTATTATTATTATTATTATTATTATTATTATTATTATTATTATTATTATTATTATTATTATTATTATTATTATTATTATTATTATTATTATTATTATTATTATTATTATTATTATTATTATTATTATTATTATCATTATCATTATTATTATTATTATTATTATTATTATTATTATTATTATTATTATTATTATTATTATTATTATTATTATTATTATTATTATTATTATCATCGTCATCTTCATCATCTTCATCATCATCATCATCATCTTCATCATCAGTGGTATAACCCTCTCTGAAGCGTTGTCCGTTTGCGAATCTTTGCCATCCGTCCTGGTCTTGGGCTCATCTGCATGCTTTGAGTTGCTCAACATGCAACGTTGTACAGATTAATTTATAAGTAACCGTTACTGTAAATAGTTGAATAACTGACGGTGTTTATGATGTTGTATTAGGGAACGATTGTTGTGCCAAGTGGTTATGAAACCCCTGCAGGTCCACCTGCTGTTACATCTGCTACGTTGACCACATCCGCAGCAGCAGCAACAGGAAGTGGTTCTGTGGTTCCATTTGATGTTCTGATGTCGGATGATGGCAGCTGGTATCCAAAGGATGTAGACATCGATTCCTCAAAGGACGTTGCATTCGTTCTCTTCAGCAGTGGAACAACTGGTCTTCCAAAGGGAGTCATGCTCTCCCATTACAACGTCGTCGCCATGGTAACTATCTCAGAGTAAGTGACCACTTTGCTTCGTATCGCACAACTCTATATTTAGTCGTATGCCTCAACTGGTTCAACACAGCTGACGGTTGTCATTCAGGTAGACTTCATCGAGTGGCATTGCTCTCACTGCAGACGACCTATTTGGACACTGAATTAATTTCCTGTGTTTTTAAAGAATAGTTAAATGCACTTGTAAGGCAGAAGCAAAAACGTGCTAGAGTAAGGTCTATAAGACGATCGTTCTGCTCTCGTCGTCGTATTATTTGGAACTTAGACCACTAAATTACTAAATTACTATAATTATTACAATATAACTGATCTTTGATATCGTCCTTCTTACCAAGGTTGCCCCAAGCTCAGAAGTGCACACGCCTCGGCGGCGCAGAAACAATTATATTGCAGAGCAATTGTGCGCGAAGGACTTGCTCAAGGTCCCTACGCGGCGGCTTCAGGTGGATTCGAACCTGCAACCCTCCGGCTGCAAGGCACCGAACATACCCCTACACCACCGCGTCCCACAATATTAACCCTGCCTCTGAGATCAAATGCTGTACAAGAAACTTCAGGCTCCCAACCTTTGTCCCGATTACGAACTTTACATTGTGGGGCACGGTGGTGTAAAGGTATGTTCGGTGCCTTGCAGCCGGAGGGTTGCTGGTTCGAATCCACCTCAAGCCGTCGCGTAGGGACCCTGGGCAAGTCCTTCACTTGCAATTGCTCATGCGCTTCGGCGTGAAACTCCGATTCAGTGTCCGCGCTGTAGTCGGGAGCGCCTCTGAGTAGAAATCTTGAAGGGGCGCTATAACAAGTGCTCATACATACATACATAAATACATACATACATACATACATACATACATACATACATACATACATACATACATACATACATAAATACATACATACATACATACATACATACATACATACATACATACATACATACATACATACATACATACATACATACATACATACATACATACATACATACATACATACATACATACATACATACATTAGAGCTCAATCTACCGACAGACACGCATCGTAATGCTTGCTCCTCGACGAATTATCAAGCGGCGCATCGTCTTCTACCAATGAGGAGTTGATCAGCGACAGCGTCACCGTGTGCTGCGAGCGCTGTCAACATGCCCCGACCATGGGCCTAGCCAGAAAAAAATTCGGAGGGGTTTTAAGATTTCGGGGTTTACATTGAAAATCGTCGCAAAAGTCCAGGTTTTTTTGTATTTTGCATGTAAAAGCATATAAAATAATTTGTCGGAAACTTATTGGGGGGGGGTTGAACCCGTAAACCACCCCTAAATACGCCCATGGCTGTGCACCTGTCGCCGTTCTACTCTATCGACGCAACTTGGCTCTGAAACTCTTAACATTAATGCAATCTGTCAGCTATCGACGGGAATCCTACCTGTGTCCAGCGACCAAAAGCTAATAAGAGCAAGAAATTGCATTGAATAGAGAAATTTTCATTAATCTGTTGAAATGAAATCGAGCTCAACTTGACAGGACCTAGTTACCTTGGCAATTGTTCGGCTTCTGCATCAGCTTCTGAGTTTCAATTTTTCAGATCGGCTGCAAGTAAATCGCCGCTTCAACTTCTACCAGGAGAGCAAACAGTTTTCATGGCTTACCTTCCTTTATACCACGTCGCAGGACTAATTGGAAACGTTATGTGTGGTCTGGCAAGTAATCACAAGTTAATCCTTTTGGAGAGATTTAGACCCGAACAAGTGCTCAGCTGCATTGAAAAGTACAAAGTGAGTTCAAGATATCCCTCATATTTTTTATCTAAAAAGTTGCCATCTTTCAGCCAAGATCACCAATCAATTAATTGTCTTTGTATACTGTATTCCTGTAGCAATACAGTATACAAAGAGATAAGCAATCTCGCCAGTTGTTTGGCGGAACCGAACGCGAGAAATCGACTTTTAACGCAGACATTTTAATTTTTACCATTAAAACCTGTCCGTTAATTATGTCAACACATTTTAGTCAGTTTTTGACCCTTCCCTCCCTTGTCAACAACTGTCAAACATTGAAGGACCCCTCTAATAAAATTATGTCAACAATCCCAGAACCCCCCTCTAAAAAAAGAAACACTATGGCTCAATACATGTAGAATCACTGTTAGATTTTTACACTGAAAAATGCAATCTCGAATTTCAAAATATAATTACAAGTTTAGTTTATTACCAGCTTTTTAGTAGTAGGCCTATTAATCATTATCATTACTTTATATAATTTTACTTAATCGTTACTTTATACATTTTAGCATTACTTAATGTATAAGATACCATTTTGAAGGGTCTGTGTTAATTCATTGGGAAACATTTGTTGACGTCAACTTGTACCGAACCCCTCTGCCCCTTTGTCAACAACTGTCAAACTTTAACAACCCCCTATTTTTGACATGATTAATGGACGACCCCTATGTTAATGATAAGGAAAGAATTTAAATTCGATTAAAACGGAATTTAATTTAGCAAAAAAGTAAACGCAATCGAAGTGATTCGAGTGCTCATGAAATTCAGGTTTTATAAATGCACAACGAGAAGATTATTAGGCAATAAAATGCATTGCTTAGGTAGCGTTTTTATTGTAAAGCTCTTATAAGCGAACGTCATGGCTTAACTATTCGCTTTTGAATTATTTTCGACGCAGGTGACGCTCGCCTTTCTTGTACCCGCTGTTCTCGTTTTCTTATTGAAATATCATCAGCTGTCTAAATACGATATCTCCAGCATCAAACGCTGCTTGGTCGGCGCGGCTCCCCTCAGCACAGACACGTTGAAAGAATTCGTACAGCTGACTGGCATCACAGACATTCGACAAGGTATGGCATTGCATGGGATTGGAAAGAAAGAGACCATTCTCCTTTTTTTAGTTGGAAAGGCTCTTCGGTGGAAGAGATATCGAAATCTCTTCGGTGGAAGAGATGTCGATATCTCCCGGTGGTAAGAGGTCGAAATGTTTCGGTGGAAATAGACAGCGAAATTTTTCTGGCGAGAAAGGAGAGTTGAATTACTACGGTGATGAAAACCATCCAAAGCTTTTTTGCTGAATGGGAGTCAGAGCAAAGTATCCCGCATAAAGGAAGCTATATTGCAAATCTGGGGACAGCTCCAATAAGGGGGACAGCAGAATTAAGAACAGACTGAAGCTTCGAAATATTAACTAGTGAAAGTCCAGCAAATATAACGTTACCAAAGTCCACCCTGGTGCAGATAAGGGGTGAATTAATGTAGTGACAGCATGAAAGGCAGCCTCTGTCGCTTGTATTGTATTGTATCTATCAATTTGTATAGCGCCTCTTACAGCGCACACCAATCAGAGGCGCTTGTGTATGTAAATATTATTTATCAGATCTTGATGGAGTTTGATTCTTGCCTCAATGTTGTTAGGTGAGGCAGGGCTATAATTGTTGATTCTGTTCGGGTTTTATCGTTTAACAGTTCCTAGCTTCACAGCCTTTTTCTATCTACAGTAAGACGTGCAGCGCTTTTGGAAGGTGCGTGAAAGGCGGTATATAAAAATGTTTAGTATATTACATTACACCAGATGTCGTTCAGATCTGGACCAAATATCGTCTTTTTCGGATCACCTAATAGTTTTCATATTCGATTGCGAAATACTTGTTCTAACGATTTCAATATCAAGAAACAGATAAATGTAGGAAAAGCTCTGATCAAGACCCATTCACATAGAACATGGGCAGAGTTGAAGACTAGAAAGTAAATTATTCACGTTCATTTAGGTCTAACAGATAATCTCTAAATGCGGATTCTACTAATTTGATTGATTGTGTTTGATGTGCAGCTTATGGCTTGACAGAAACGACGATATTTTGCATGCACAGTGTTTTATTGCCGAAGATCAAATTAGGATCAGTTGGAGCAGTTCTACCAAACACAGAAGCACAGGTATATATGTATGTATATTGTATATTCGTATATTTCAGAAAACAACAGGCAGAACGCTGTAGGTTAACAATAACAGTTGACAGTATGGCTACTTATGGTTGGCATGATTAACTTTATTCATGTTTAGTTAGTAGTTACATAGTTATTTATCGAGATAATTATAGCGCTATCTACGAAACTCTCTTCGGCCTAAATAAGTCCCAAGTTCTAAAAACAGAAAGTTACTCCGACACTCTTTATATCTATCTCCATCTCCCTCTCGTAACCACACATACAAACAGGAGCATCTAGAACGAATTCAGCCAAGTCGTTCGCTTGATCTTGCTGATGAACTTGCGGGGTTACAACTTACAATTTGTGATATAAAATAATAATAATAATATCTTTTCTTTAATAAGCGCCTGACACACGCACTGCGCTGTACATTTACATGTTATGCAATTTAAATCGTAACTACTAACAGAACACACAGCCTGCAATACAACGGCGCTAATAGCAGCCTACAAAGCATATCCGCCCAACGGGGGCTCGAACTCGGTACCTCTCGGTCTCTGTGCCAGATGTTATCCAATGCGCTATCGGGCCCCGCCATATGTGGGATGTTGCGCATATGCAAACCACTGTGACTTGCCTTTCAGGTTTTTACCTTCGTAGCCCAAGGGTGTTGTTTGCTAGCAGATGTTAATGGCTTTTTAGTACTGGTTACGTTGGGTTTTTAGATGGCGCACCATATTATGTTGTTGACAGCTTACTGGCCGAGGGATCGACCAGTTGACGTCATGCATGGTGATATTCTCGGTTTTATGATGCATGCTTTCACATGCTTGAATGTCAATCTAGCTTTTATATGCATTGCAGGTGGTTGACTCTGGGTCCAAGCAGGTGTTAGGCGCCAACGAAAGAGGCGAGATCTGGGTTAAGGGACCACAGAATATGTTGGGTTATTTGAATGATTTAGAAGCAACTAAAGAAATGATCGATGACGAAGGATGGCTGCACACAGGTACGAATCATTATCACCTCCAATTAGCATCATCATCATCATATCATCATCATCATCATCATCATCATCATCATCATCATCATCATCATCATCATCATCATCATCATCATCATCATCATCATCATCATCATCATCATCATCATCATCATCATAATCATCATCATCATCGCTATCATAATCATCATCATCATCATCATCATCATCATCATCATCATCATCATCATCATCATCATCATCATCATCATCATCATCATCATATTCATCATCATCATCATCATCATCATAATCATCATCATCGCTATCATAATCATCACCAACACTACCACCATGAAAGATGCCTTAGACATCGGTGTTTTAGGAGTTTCTAATAACTGAATAATTCTGTCGGTAGTGTAACGGATGTTAATCAAATCGTAATATTTTTTGGCGATTAGTTGGAAGAAAGCGCGGTTGGTTATGGTTATGGTTACTCCATAAGGACCATGATTTGAAGGAATAAAAACGACGTCCAATGAGACGTCCATAGATATTATATATCAGACTCTTCATGGTCATTTCCAGAAACGTAAACGACCTCTCAAACTCATCTTAGACAACCAATATCTAAGCAAAACAATTTAACAACTACTTTCCATCAATTTGCATTTAACCATAAGCTAATAGCCTAATACTAGCCCCGTGTATTCGCCTATAGTTATGTTATTGAAACAGCATGTGGTTTGTTTTTTGTGTTTGATGTAGGTGGCGCCAGCAGAACTGGAATCGCTGATCCTAGCTCATCCTGAAGTGGCTGATGTCGGAGTCATTGGAGTGCCAGACATAGAAGCAGGAGAAATTCCGAAGGCTTTCGTTGTTCGCAAACATGGATCCAAAGTCTCCGCCGATCAGATTAAGCAGTTCGTTGCAGGTCAGATTTAGCTACATTCATATTTAACAAGGGCATTAATAACCATAAATAGCCTCATTCCATGGACCAACAATGGTCCTATAGCTTGCCACCAGTGGCATTATGTGGGTCAACTGTGAGCCGTGTGAACATGTTTGTTATTGTTCTTGGGACTAAAAATGGTGGTTGTGTTCCAGTCATAACAATTCGGTTCAAGGAAGTACTCTAAATATACATCAAAAGTAAACAGGTAAGTATGTTCTTGTATTTCTCTAATTCAAAATAAACCTCTTCCAGAACTGTAACTTCTAATTTAAATAATTTATGCAAATTCTCCCTGATCAACTGATGTTGAATGAGTGGAAAACTAAACTTGACTCGCCTTAATATTGTTTTCAGGAAAACTGGCCGCATTTAAGCAACTACGAGGCGGAGTTGAATTTGTGGAAAAGATTCCGAAAACTGAATCTGGAAAGATAATACGTCGAGTCCTGAGACAGTTGGACAAGAAACCGAGGAGCAAACTCTGATCATGCACACACGCCAACGATCCTCTCCAAATTTTAGATCATCTTATTTCATCTTTTTCGTCTTCCGAGTGATCAGAAGTTTTCGTTGTATTTTTCCGAGTTAAAATTTCGGGGATAAAAACAGACGACAAGTTCACTTTAACATGCGAGACATTCTATTAGGAAGGTCTAATTAACTGACCGCATTTAGGCTAGCAGACTGATGAACAATCTTAGATATAATGCAATTATATATTGAGGGGGCGATAGATAAATGGTAATATCACTGGCGTGAGGAGCAGAACATCAAGTAGGAAGCGGGATCGATTCCCGCTACCCCTTTGGCATATCCTTCCTTATCTTCTAGAATGAGAAAACTTAGCCTTCCATTCGCCAGATGGCGTTGGTAAGATGAGCAGATTGTTAATAATAATAATAATAATAATAATAATAATAATAATAATAATAATAATAATAATAATAATAATAATAGTAATAATTATTATTATTATATATATATATATATACATTATTATAAATTAGTAAAAGTACTAAAAACTCATTCTGCGAAATTCATTATAGTCATTATTATTATTATTATTATTATTATTATTATTATTATTATTATTATTATTATTATTATTATTATTATTATTATTATCATTTAGAAAACGAACCATATTCATTATTTCGTGATTTCATGACTAAATCTTGACGGAATAGACACTCGGGCGAAACAGAAGGAACACTCACATCCACCATACGATGAACTTTGGAAACTTCTTTAATTCCTAGACTTACATCGTCTTACAATTACAGTTTACTTCATTGTGCACAGACAGCCAAATAATTTTTAATGACTTAGCATATCGGGATGAAAAAGTGTCAATACTAAATTCTGACTAGTATACCAATAGCAGATATCACGTAAGTGATCAGCAGAGTATTATTGCAAAACTTGCATGTGTTGGTGTATTTGATTTTAATGAGGGAAAGTAGTAAAAACTCATTCTGCGAAATTCATTATAGTCATTAATTCCCTGCATTTAGTTCACACATGGGACGATTGCTGAAAGCAGTCATAGACAATGATTTGCACGTCCTCCGGAGTTTGTTCCCTCCTATTGTTAAGCGCCGTTAGGCCTATGACTTGCGCGGAGTAGACCACACCACTTCACACTCCCTGAAAAAGATTACACTAACTTTATACCTGGGTACTGTTTAGACGGTAACTCAACTTTATGTTAACTTCTTGACACTATAATTACCTCAATTTTCACTGAATGCGGTTTGTCACTCAGGTTTCAATAAACGAATATATATACATAAATCAAATTTTACAACAACAAAAAATACTGCTTTCATAGTGTAGATTTTAGCAATCTACGGAATACTCATAAAATTCGCTAAGCTCAACTACGGCAATGTAGACTTCCAAACAAATTTGTGGACTCGATCCGGACCCCCGTTTGAAGGGAAGGGAAGGGAAGGGGAAAGGGATAGGAGGGTATGAGAGGGATATGGATAGGCGTGGGAGATGAAAGTGAAGGGGATGGGAGGAAGGGAGAAATGGGGTGAGGCAAGGCTGGGGAGAAAGGAGGGGGATTGAAGGGGAATGGTTGTTATATCCACTCCGGTACCTTTGCTTCCCACTTCGACCTCTGAACTAGACTAGCATGCACCCCAACGTTGAGGCGATAAATAGCATCGAAATCTACAGATCCGTGGCCCTATAGTTCGGCCAGCCCCTGATGATTTCGTACAGATATTTTCCAGGACTACTTGAAGTCGGTCTCAGATCACGGTGACAGTGAAGCGAATAGTCGCGAGCTATGTGACCCTACAAGAAAGAAAAACACAAAGCTTAACAAGTTAACATAAGCTTAGTAGTAGGTCTATTGCGAAATTTAATGTATTGACTTTACAGAACGCATTTTCAGAACTTCTCAAAAGCGACGTGGACAGGCGCGTTCTAACAAACTAAGCAGTCTAGAT
>JACEVL010000799.1:150000-335000 GCA_020284085.1 Aporrectodea caliginosa | reverse complement strand
CCCACCCACTTTAACCCCGAGTACAGTCGTTTAAAGCAGTCGGCGTTCTGTTTCTATTGTCGATTGTTCACCAGTAAAACTGCATCAACACTGCTTGGCTTCCCGATTCGGTAGTTGAATCCTTCTTTCTTGGTTTGTATACCATTTGTAAACTATGTCTGCTAATTGTGTCTGGTCAGCAATCTGTTTACCCTAAGGCTTGTGGCGTTCTTGGATATTGAATGTGTTTTCTAGTTTTTATATTAATTTCAATAAATGTCGGGTTTGCTAATATTATCTGTAGTCAAACTCAAATACGGTTCAAACTAGGCCTACATCTTAAACCTCGGGGTAGCACGGTCCTTGCACGGGGACCTTAAATGGTGTGGCGTACATTCGAACGGGCGAGTAGTGATGAAGGATGTAAGCCAATCAATTCATTGAAAAATGAGCAGGGTCGAGGCCGTATACGGTCACTATATGAAAACGCGAACATTTAACATTTAGCTACGAGTCACAGTTGGCTCCTATCAGCGCTGAAATAATAGAACAATTTTGTTCCTATGACAGCTTAAAATGCCACCATTACAGTATGAAAATTCAAAAAAAATTTAAAGTGGGGAGGGGCACATCCCCCTCCCCAAACCCTCCCCTGCTCGGCGCTCCAAGCCTCAGCGATCGTCTTTCGGACGCTCATTCCTCTGTCCTCCTATGCCTTGCCCCCCAACCTTGAAGCTCTGGCGACGCCACTGGAAACAAGTCACAGGAGGCAGCAGGCAAGGTGTATACACATGCAAAACGTGAGGGACACATCAGAAGCCATGAGGCAAGTCGGCGGCTGATGTCCAAGAACGAATTAAAGCAAGACTTGATGAAACTTCTTGTTTAAATTTCCTATTAACTGATGTCATTACTGTTGAATGTAGTTTTATGATTACAAGGCAATGTTGTATGCTTAGTAAGATATGTTTTATGCAGAGAAACTAAAATTCTAATAGCATTATCTGACATTTACCGAAGGTAAAATAAAAATTCTTTGGCTTTCCGATAGCAGTTTATGTGCTTTTTAATCAAAATATAGATTTGCCAAGCTAGATGTTGTCCAATCTAAAAAATAATAGCAAATTTGAATTCCTCACACCAAACAACACATATTTTTAAGACTCAAGACTTTAGAAATTTGAAAAAAAATAAATGTCACCATAAATTGACACGCCCTAATGTATAGGCCTACGTATGTATGCATATATGAATACTTAATCGTACATATGTATGCATGCACGTATGTATAAATGTATGTCCATGCATGCATGTATGGCTGCATGTAAATATGATTTTCTATTTAATCATTTATCTAGCTCCTCTTAGACTAGCTCTAGCTGAAATACTAGACTAATTACTGTAGCCCTCTGTTACCGTGCTTATGCCGAGATCTGCTGGATGCGAAGTCTTCATCGTGTCAAATCCTTTCCTGCGAAGCGAGAATTTCAAAGGACGCACACAGCTGAAAATTCAGTTACTTGCAGCTCTATTAAATCTGTCTGAATTTATCTCTAATTCGTATTGCGCCATCCGTATTTGTTACTCTAAGTCTAAGAAGATATTTCAATGCTAAAACGTTAACATGTCTGATTGCAACTATATTTGCAACAACTATCGGAATAGGCTAATGAGGATAATGTAGATCGCGTAAACTTGTTATACATTGCATACAATTATCATAAATTATTATCTAGCATCTTTTATATGGGATCTACGCACAAGAAATCGATATCAGACGATGTTGGAAATCCCCGTCTACAAATGCGTGGTCTGAAAATAGCTTCATAGCCATAACTGTTCCACCTCTCTGGAATAAACTACCGTCAGAATTACGACAATATCTATTCTACAAACTCACCAAAACCTCACCTCTTGCTATCTCTCCATAAGGTCTTTCAATCAAAACTGAAAACTGTTTTTCAGAACTTCTGCCAGCCGATTCCTCCTCCTCCTCTCCTCCTCCTCTCCTCCTCCTCCTCCTCCTCCTACCTCCTCTCCTCTTCTTCTCGCTCCTCCTCCTCTTTCTCCTCCTCCTCCTCCTCTACCCCTTACCTACCTCGCCGTTTCAACTCTAAACAACATCCACCGCCTGACTGTCTGCCTGCCTGACTACTTTGAATCTTGCCCTGGAACCCATTTTGACCCTACCTGCCTATCGATTTCTGAGTGATTTGTTTTAACTGATCGCCTGTGAATAGGCTAGTTCCCGCAAATTGGCTTTTTCGGTGCTGTTGAAATATCTGTAGAATACTATTACAAAATCATTGGACAACGACTGCATAGAAGACATCCTAACAAATGGAATAGGCCTAATTAATTATTTACAGGAACTAAAGCCATCGGAAAATAGAAACAAAAGTTCAACCGGGCTTTCGAACTCTGTTAAACACGTACGTATAATTTTATAGGCCTACTAAAACGATTCGTACATCTTCTTACCGTTCGCGGAAACGAGTGTATCGCTGTAAGAACCCCTCGCTATGTGCTGTTTTCGCTCACAGGCCCATCATTTGCATTCGACTCAAGTTCAGTGCACATGCATTGTTAGTAACACGAAAATCACGCCAGTAATTTAAAAAAGGCTTATGTCAACTTCTGGAAATCCCCATCTACGAATAGCTGAACTGGAAATCCCGTTTATAAATAACGCCCATCAACACATCACAGACACTAGGCTTATTTTGTAAATATTATTGTTTAACTAGGACGAAGTCGTCTGCGCGCCTGCGGCTACTTAATAAGTAGGCCTATACACTGCAGACTAGCTTCCTGAATTTCTTTTATTATACAGTACAATACAATAGTGCCAATCAGTTTTATCACTCAAGCATCTGCAGTTGACCATCACATAGCCAGTGTTAGCCACCTATTGTATTGTATTGTATTGTATTGTAGTGTATTTATAAATTTATAAAGCGTCTGTCACAGTGAACACCAATCAGAGGCGCTCCCAGTGCGAAAGGCCCCGAGCGAAAAGAGTGGTCTTACGACAACGAAAGGAAGTACCTGGACCACCGGTTAATAACAGAGAGCGAGTTGATGTAGGGAGTTGGTTCCATAGTGAAGGGCCAAAGACGACACTCAACCAGTTCTCTCCAAACAGCTTCTCGGACTCCATAGATCATCTTCTTCATGTGGTTACTCAAATCTCCTCCTCGATGACATAAAATCTCATGCGTTTGAGGACTTTGAACCCATCTAAGACTGAATTCATACTTATGCACACTGTTTAACCAGCGCAAGAAAATTCCAGATCCCTCTATAATTATTTATCTCAACCTAGACTCTACGTCCACCCGCACGTTCGCTGCAAATTCTCCTGTTTGCAACCTGGGTGTGATTTTTGACCATAACCTTCTCCTAACTTTTCATAGCTTCCCCTTACATATCACTCATTTTTCCCGCTCTTGTTTCATGCACATCCTTTATCCTCGCAGAATCCATTCCCTCTGCTATGCTCGACTTCAAACTGCATCTCATGTCGCTACATCCTAGTCCATGCTAAACTTGACTATTGCAACTATTTACAATCCGCTCTACCCTGGGTGTAGATCATTCTCCTGTCTCAGTCTTTCTCGACAGGTCACTACTCATCTCAAGTTCTTCAACCGAGCCATATCATATGCAACTCTACAACACGTCTCTGGAACGATCTGCCTCCTGATATCACTCCCCTACACCACAGTACAACGAATTGTACAGTAACAGGCTTAACAGATTACTCATTTAACAGTACTGCAACATGTGTAGTTTGTAATACTGTAGGCTATTCTGTATTTTGTAACAGTAACTGATACAATACATTAATTCATTGATTTTTGTTAATTTTTAAGACAAAATTGCACTTTTGAAAACTTTATCAGCTTTGAGCTATCACTTAACATGATCCCAGAGCCATAAGATTTCACTGAGTTGTTTATAACACCAAATGTCACAAATTCAGAGGGTATGCAAGGTGATAATGTGAAATTATTTTTCCCCATAGGCATGTTGAACACCATACAGAGCCTAGCATGAAATAAATGGTAATATACATGGCATAACATAAGAAAGACAACCCAGCGCAACATAACGTACAACAAATTAACACAGCGCAACTTAATATAACATCATCATATATTCGTTTATTGTGTTAACAATAGACATAACGCGGTAGGTGTACATAGAAAAAATACATTTAGATATTATAGTATGTAGTAATAATAGCTTAGTAAGAGTTCAGGAATAAGTCAGAATAACGTACGAGATATAAAATTTCGTGAGTCCTTGTCAGGAAGGTTAAAGTTATGTGGTCTGACCCTAAGAAAATAGGGCGTAAAATGTTGGTTAGGAAAAAGGCATCTGAGTGAATGATTCTCATTTAAGAGAACGGCTTTAAAGAGTGAAGTGTCTGTTTTATTAGCAAGAACATTCGTAGAAGGGGAATCTGACTGAATAAAACCAGAGCGTTTTAATCTGTTATTCAGTCGTTCTATGCGGGATTTGTCCTTTTCGCTCGCCAAGCCCCACCAGGCGGGGGGAAGCAAACATTGTTCTTGCTATGATGTAAGCTAACATAAGCAGAGTTTTTTAAAGCAAGTAAGTAAGTAAGTATTTTCTTTATGAAACCGGTTGCAGAAGATGTCGCACTCCGGTGTACAAACATCATAGAACAAAATACAAAATCAATAGCAGTACAGCATTCTTCCTAATTATGCTTTCCTCGAATTATTGTCAATGAGAGTCAAGACCCTGTCATGAGATCGCAGTGGTTCAAAAGACATTCAATCTGCGTTTGAATTCATCCGGTCCGTCCCAGCTTCTTATTAAAACCAATGAGATGAGATTTTGAGGTTTTAAACAGCATCTAAATCTAGAGCTCCATCGAATCGTAGTTCGGCCAGCCTTTTATGATTTCGTACAGATATTTCCCAGGACTTCTTGAAGTCGGTCTAAGATCGCGGTGACCAATAAGCGTATAGTCACGAGCTATGTGACCCTACAAGAAGGAAAAACACTTCCGAATAACATAGTTCCATGTCTGTGAGGAGTATGCATGTATCTTGGCTATTTACACCGTAAAAAGCTTGCAAGTACTCCACCACTGATCGTACTTTGTCAGTGCCAGTCCCAAGATGAAGGAGGAGGGCGACGCTAATGGTCTTTGTTACCACACAGTGGTCGTTAAACAGTAAACAAGCAAAAGTACTCCGTAACGTTTTTGAACCTCTCAAATGCAATACATGTATTAACACTAAGTTGTTAAAAACAGATTCGCCTTAACATACGACGAACGACGTTAAAAAAGAAGAAAGTTCAAGAAACCCCATCTATCACCGTCCCTAACCCTAGTAATTGATTATTTAAAATGCCTAGCGACATCTTACGTCTGCCGTTAACGTCGACCTTAACAAACTTTGAATGGCACGTGCTTCATAAGAAGCTTCACCGATTAGTAGTAGTTTCTGTTAACAAAACTGTGTCATAAAAAAGATAATTAGCATAGCATTCCTCCTATTTCCAGGCTCTGGAGGTAGCCTACAACCAGTGGATGAATCCAGGGTTTAACGTCATCATATATGGCTACCAGGGCCGTTGAAGTCGCCCTCCTTTATACATGTTTCGGACTGGCACTGCTTACAACTATTTGCGAGTATACGGGTAGTGGCGATCACTGGCAGAGTACAAGCGCCTCTGAGTAGGCTTCTTGAAGAGGCGCTATATACATTTCCGGAATGAATGAATGCGGCGTAAGGATAGATCTAGAGTTTAACAAAAAAAGGCCGTTGACATTGACAGAAAGTATTTCGGCATAATGGAGCTTTTTATGCATATTATCTAGCATCAACCACCGCTGGTGGCCTCGCATCTTACTTTACAGTAAATCATTCGCTGTGGATTCTTCTGGATAAGTTTAAACACAAAAAATTACAAGTAGGCTAATAGCACATCAAAAGCTGCAACAAATCGCTAGGCTTAACCCCAGAAATGGAGTCCATTAGCACAGTGTAAGACCACCGCCATAAAGGTCATTTTAACCGCTGGAGAAACAGATATAGGCCTACAGCACGAACCGAAAGCAGACGACGTCGCAGCCTCTTCGAGAAATTAATAAAGAGCTTCTAAACCTCCCTCAGCACACAATATATCGACGCGGTTATAAACTCGATACTCGAATAACTCGATAACTCGATCATGGACTCGATTACTAAATAACTCGATTTTTATCGACTCGATTATTAACTCGATACTCTATAACTCGATTATAGACTCGATTATAAATAACTTGATAATCGACTTGATTAATTAACTCGCTGTGCTGTCTGACCTCTTTAACTCCGAGACGGATGAGCTCATGTGTCGCTCTGATGGCGGCGTCACGTGGGGCTCGGGTCTCGAAGATCCCAATGAAGCCGATGCCAAGCGATGAGTCGTTGTAATTGGAAGTGTGTGCTCCGTGAACCTTCCACCCCCTTCCCTCGTAGACTCGTCCATCTTCGCCGATCATGAAGTTGTATGCTGTGTCAGCCCAACCTATAGTATGAAACGAATAGTTTGCATGTAATTTATGGTGTATATACAGTATCTATTGCATGCATGCATGTACATGTATGTATGTATGTATGTATGTATGTATGCATGCGTATGTATGTATGTATGTATGTATGCATGTATGTATGTATGTATGTATGTATGTATGTATGTATGTATGTATGTATGTATGTATGTATGTATGTATGTATGTATGTATGTATGTATGTATGTATGTATGTATGTATGTATGCATGTATGTATGTATGTATGCATGTATGTATGTATGTATGTATGTATGTATGTATGTATTTATGTATGTGTGTATGTATATATGTACGTATGCATGTATGCACGCATGTATGTATGTATGAATATACATGTATGTATGTATGTATGTATGTATGTATGTATGTATGTATATATGCAGTCATGTACGTATGCATTTATACAGCTTGACTCTTGCTATAGAACTTTTAAACGCCGTTTCATCTTTGAGAAATAGAAGCCTTGCCAAGATCATAAAAGATAGCGAATACAACAGAGTAGTTAAATTCAGTCAGTGAAACGAAACGACGTTCATTTAATCAGATATGATTAAGAATTTAATATTCTTATCGGTCCATAAAACATGGGTCACAGCTGTATCAATAATATGCGACTTCGTTACAGTGTCTGCCTAGACAGAACCGGAGAAGAGCAGCTAGGACCAAATTGTACGGCTTAGTCTCTTTGCACTCATGCGAAAACAAATACGTGTGTAGAGTCACGTAGCCTATAGAGAAAGTTTATTACATAGTTCTGTGGACAGATAGATAGACGGACATGCAGTAGAGAGGGGCACGATTAGCTGAATTGCTAATCGATTAGAATTAGATACTGAAATTTGCCAATTAATTAGAACTAAAATTAGCAAAATCTTGTAGCTAATCGATTAGAATTAGAATTAGCCAAACTTAGACAAACAGTTAATCGATTAACTACTCGATTAGAATTAGAATTAGCTAGTGAAATTTCTTCATCAATTAGAATTGGAATTACAAAATCATGCAGCTAATCGATTAGAATTAGATTTAACTGTTCATCTAATCGATTAGCTAGTCGATTAGATTCTAATCGATTAGTTACCCATCTCTGACCGGTTCCAATGGTCGTCATACTCGAGACCATCAGAAATAGAGACAGATAGATATAGATAGACCAGATATATATATATATATATATATATATATAACGATGGGTCATAGATCGATAGATACAATTTAATGCGGCGCTTCGGGTTTACAACCCGTCTGCCTAGACTGAACCAGAGAATCGCTTGTATAAAAGAATTGTAGTGTAGGGCCACATTGTATGGCTTTGTCTCTTTGCACTCATGCGTTAACATAATAGAGAATGTAGGCGCACAATGGGCCTGACCAGATAGTTGATAACAGTTAGTTCGTGTGGATAGGTGACGGCATATAGAGAGACGGGCACGATTAGCTAAATTACAATGCAATTGAGACAGCACAAGCTGTTGCATGTAAACAGGTTCCATGAATTGACTGACTATTATTAGTTACTAATACTACAACTGCTACTACTAGTAGGCTACTACTAGACCATCTACTACTACTACTACTACTAGATAAACTACTACTACAGACTACTGCTGTAGATAGATACTACTACTACTATAGATCGATACTACTACTACTACTACTACTGTACTACTACTACTGTTACTACTGCTACTACAACCACCACCACCACGGGTTCGAATCATCATCATCATCAGCCGCGTAGGGTTATTACTACAAGTCATTCTGAGTTGTAAGCCTAATTGCCTGGCAGGAACAGGGACTTCGGCGTGAAAATGACGTTCGGGTACTGTACGCGCTGTAGTCGGGAGCGTCTCTGAGTAGAAATCTTGAAGGAGCGCTATAACAAGTTATCATACATACATACATAAACACATACATACACTATCGATCGTCGTCATGATCATGATCATGATAATCATCATCGTCGTCATCATCATAATCATCATAATCATCGTCATCATTATCATCGTCGTCATCATCATCAACATAATCTTCGTCATCATTATGAATACAGTCTGGCAAGAGAGCGCCCGTCGCCATACGTGCCTTTGACGTCCATGAAGAAGTTCTGTTTGTACTGGACAGCCTCCATGCAACTGTTCTCGTCGTAGCATTCGTCCGGTTGGATGGTCTCGATAATAACGACCATTGGAACCGGTTCGTTCAACGGGGCTGTGCTCGTCGGGTGTCGGGCAAACCATTCGTCTCTTCGTACGAACACAGGACAGCTGGACAGTGCGGACTCTAAAGCAGACGCAGCCACTCTAAGAAGCTGATCAGGTCGACAGTTAAATGGTTAGACTCTGCATAGACCTTTAACAAAAGCAGACGCAGCCGCAGCCACTCTAAGAAGCTGATCATCGTAATCTCCAAACTTCTAAAGCGCCACTCATCACTGATAGGTTGAAAGTTAAATTATTAGACTCTGCATACTCCTTTTATAAGAATCTGAAAACTGTTCTTTATTCCCGGAGTTGGCTTGGGAGCGCCTCTGAGGAGGTTATCTTCTTGGAGGGGCGATATATAAGTCCTCTGAATGAATGAATGACTGAATGAATGAATGAATGCTGTAGAGATCTCGGTAGGAGCTGAAGCCGCTAGTTAACAGTTCAGATTCTTCTAAAAGGTGTATGCAGAGTCTAAACAGTATGGAAAGGTACGCTAACGTGAGATAAGATCAGTCAATACGATGCAGTACAATAGATCATCAACTCACAAAGCAGTACAGTACAACTACAATGCAGTACTGTATTGTATATATACTGCCTGACCTTACCCAAATCTGCACTGGCTCCCCTTCCCGCAGTGCTTCTCATTTAAAAGATGCCTCTCGGACTTGGCACCTCTTACCTACGGGATCTCTGCCGCCCAGCGACCTCTAGCACTGGCTGTCATGGCGACTTGGTAGTCCCATCTCCCGCACTAATATAATGCAGCGCCGATCCTTTTCGGAAGGTGGTCCGAAAGCATGGAACGACCACCCTAACTCAAGGTGCTCTCAGTTCCATCTGCTGCTTAAAATACATTCTTCCACCTGGCCTGGGTCGGCAGCGCCTCTGAGTAAGATTCTTGATAGGCGCTATATAAATTTGTATTGATTGATCTCACTACTTACCTTGCCTTGCCCTACAGTGTTTACTAGTGACAAGATATGCAGCAGGCCTACAATGCAACTTTTATTTGATAATTCATATAGCGTCCTCCTTAAAAGTTCAAAAGTGCAACTACATGAGTCACGGTGGCCGATTGGTTAGAGCGCTCTACTAATACGGCACGGATAGTAGGGGTTCGAGCCTATGAGAAAGGACCCTGAGCAAGTCCTTCACATACAACTACTTAGCGCCATCGATTGATGCTTCGTCATTATATATTGTCGCTTAACAAATGCGTAACAATTAAACTAAAACATAGCAGGGTAGCCGACTGGTTAGAGTGCTTGACTTGTAACGCAGAGAGTACGGGTTCGAGATCATTCCTCCACTTTAACGGTTACTGTGTAAGGACCGTGAACAAGTCCTTCACTCACCATTGCTCAGCGCCATCGACTAATGCTTTGGCGTCATATATTGGCGCTTAATAATTGCATAAATTACAATGTCTACTTCAGGAAATTATACAGTCTTTCCGTTTTCTCACCGATGTTTTTGCGTCTGCGTTTGAAGACGATGCTGAACCAGTTGCTGTTCAGACGAACCATCCAAACAGACGAAACAGTTTGGAGATGAACGAGTATCCGCAGAAGAGCGTTGTTTGACACATACTGCTTCGTCTTCACCCAATCATATTCCGTAAAGTACAGAACCTTCATCAGGATCCAATCCAACATCTCTAATGGTAGATCCTGAAGCTGAACAGAAGCAGGAACGCTGTCAATGCAATAGAAGAAGAAGGGCAGTTCCTTAAGCTAGCCTGACAGGAAGCGGTGGGTGTGACGTGCAGTGACATCATTTCCTAACCTTCGGCATTTAAAGACGGGTGCTCAGTCCTCTACCTCAATCCAGATCCTTTGTATCCATAGGTCCCTCTCTGAAGGAATGGACTTCCTCCTTCTCTACGCTCAACAGTAATCTCTGGTAGCATCTCTTCCTCTTTCTCTCACCTTAAAACCTTCCTTTTTTCTCTGAGTACATCGCACTGGGAGCGCTTCTGAAAGGCGTATGCTATGAGAAGCGCTTTATAAATGATCAAATACAATACAATACAATACCTCGCTGTCTCATCTTCCCACAGACAGTGTACGATCATAATAGCTGAGTTGAATAGAAGCACAGGTGGAACATAAATCTTGAACAAACTGTTTGCCCTTGCATGGTTTACAACCCCGACCTCTCGGTTGAAAATCCGCCCCGCTAACAACTAGACTGTAGCGCACCCCTTAACGACTTTACGCAAAACAATTACTGCCTTTTTCGACCAAAAACTTCAATCATTTCACCTGCTGAAGGTGACACGTCATTGATGTGTTTGAACAACGGTAAGCGAACTGTTTACTGCAATGAAGAGTGATTGACTCTATGATTATATTTTCAACAGTTCTTCACGCTTTACGTAATAGATTTGGCATCTGTTACGTAAAGCGTGAAGAACTGTTGAAAATATAGTCATAAATCGAATTTAATTGATTAATGGAAGTTAAATTTTGGAGATTAAGCAATTAATTTTTGTTTAATCAGTACCAGCCGTTATATATGTATGCAATTATGCTTATGTTTGTCCGTCCTAAGACGGAAAATTTCATTCATGGAGATTTGCGATTAGTGAGAAGATGGTAAAAAGCGCAATAAAAAGGACGAATCAAATCCCATGTCACAAAGAAATTACTTGCACAACGCATCTATAGAATTTTCATTTTCACTTACATAAAACGAACTTTTTCTTTTGATATTCTTTTTAAACCTTATATCTATGGGCGGCCAGTCGCATAACGAAGGGGAGAGAGGGCGCAACCGCCCCCGGGCTCAGCGCAATGGCGGCGCAAAATTAGCTTTCATTGGTACACAGGACTATGACAAGAACGATTAAAAGTCAACAAGAAAATTAAAAAGGGGCGCAGTCATCAACTGTTGCCCCTGGGCGCTTAAACCCTTCATTACGCCACTTTGAGCGGCATAGAGAAACATAAAGTTGGCCTGGAGAAAATACTGGATCATTAAATTGCGCACCGACATATCGAAATGTTTGCCCCGGCGATTTGTTTCATATGGAGGAATGACTGAATATTGACGTCAAGGCAAGGCGGTGATAATAAATTTGCAACTTTAGACATATGGTAATAACCAGCTACGCCGGATTCACGTCCGTTGTGTAAAGTTTATTGTCGCCCCTAGCGAAGGTGGCTGCTACTCACCGGCTACACCGGATTCGCGTCCGCTGTGTAAAATTTTCCTGCCCCCTAGAGAATGGTCATGAAAGATAAGCGTAACAGAAATGTTTATTGTATGAAGGACCTCATGACAGTGCATTTATTATATAAATGTACGACGTATATTGCACGTTTCATGTATGTAATTTATTTACGTATGTGGTGACTTAGTATCTTCGTATGCATGTGTAATACTCTCTGTACGTATGTGATTTATTGAATATGTACATAATTATGTACAGGGTATATACTATATATATGCATGCGTGAATGAATGTATATCTACATTTATGTTTGTGTAAGTATGTATATGTTATTTTGTAATTAATCATTGATGTAGCGCCTCCACTTTACGCAGAAATCTTACCGTTGTTTTGCTGAGATTATCTGGCTTCGATGTGTTCATCGTAGTGAATGCTTTCCCTCAAAGGATCGACCTACAAACTTCAAAGGCAGCACACGGCTGAAAACTCAGCTAAACATACCTTTATTTAAGCTTCCGTAGCTTATCTTTAATTCATTTTGTGCCTATACTCAAATGATAGGCTTAGTGGACATAGATGTAGTACTTGATATAGCGCATTTTCTGGATCACAGAAGCGCTGTACCTGTGACAATCAACCAGATCTATACAATTGCGCTTTAAAACACTTACATGTAGCAAATGTACATACTGCAGTATCAATACGAAACACTTATGGGTTGTTATCGCTGACAACATCGCAGTCTACTCAAATTCAACGCACGAGCGTATTGTTCACAATGGTATACTTGACACCAGTAATTTGTAGGCCTTGTGTCATCTGGAAGTCCCCAACTATACGATAAAAAAAGGTGAGCTGACGAAACAGCCAAGAGTGTGCACGCACTTGACATATTGTTACAAGAATAGCTAAATGGGATTGTCGTCGATAAGTGGTTTGGTAAGTAGGCCATATTACTGCTTAACAAGTTTATCAGTCGCCTACGCATACTCACATGTACACTCTCTAAAATAAATAGCATCCTATAAGTCGTCTAATTATTATAGATAATATTGTTAATATCACTACCACTATCACTATCACTATTATTATTATTTTTTTAAATTATTATCATCATCGTTGTCGTCGTCGTCGTCATCATCATCATCATCATCATCATCATCATCATCATCATCATCATCATTATTATTATTATTTTGCCCTGAGGTACAGAGGATTCCTCGTGGACTTGAATATTATTAACTATTGGGGAAAATAGTAGCCAGCAGCCTGGAACCTTTTTCTAGAAAAGAAAACAATACAAGTAACCAAAACACGAAGTCACATTGGAAAGCTGTATGAAATCAAATTAGCACTGTGACCTCAGAGTCTTATCGACTGTACATAGATACATTGTTTGCAACATTACTAAGATCATGGACTAGAAACGTATGGAAGAAACAGTGCTGCAATAAAAAAAATAAGTAACTAGATTGAACTGTTAGCCTGATAGGGTCCGAGGGGAACTTAGGGACAACATGAGTGTGTAAAGTCGTAAAAACTGCCATGAAATAGTAGCCAATAGCCTAATACAACAAACACGCAATAGCCAGAAATTTTCCAGGTCTTTATCTTTGCCTACCGGACAGAGGACATGAGGCCTAAAAGGAGGACATGTCCTGCATTTGCCGGACGGCAGGGAACCCTGCCTAGAGTGTGCACCTGTCCCAGAGATATTGGTAATACAGTACGTTGTGTATAACGTGCTAGGCCTAACTCCAAACTATTTTTTTTATTTATAGCGTGCATAGATTCGTTTTCAGATAAACGTTAATTTCGTTGGATATTTCGAATTAGACGGTTTATAATTTATTATTGTAGACTAACATTGAAAGTAGAATATTACCTGGGACAAATTGCCAAAACTACTGGGACAAATCCTAAAACTACTGGGGTAAATCCTAAAACTGCTGGGACATTTGACAGTTCACTGTCCAATTGTGTGGCCAATAAGTTCGAGACAGTATTGTCGTAGAATGTCGTGCGGCCAAGTTCTACATTATTTTTATTGTCCAATGACAGCACAGATATCAACAGTAGTATATGATATGTATATCATTCTTTATTCACAAAGCGCCCCTTCAAGGTTACAACTCTGAAGCGCTCCCGAGTCCCGACCCAACCCCGGCTGATAAGGACAATCTTAAGGCTGCAATAAAACGGCTCTGAGTGAATCCTAGGCATAAGGCGCAATGCTAATTCCAATTAGCATTGCATACCATGGGGCCAACAACAGAGAAAGCACGATGCTGTCTAAAAGCAGTTTCTTGCACGCGGAACGAGGAATTCACCCTGAGTGGAGGAGCACACATGGGCGTATATAGCACACATAGGCGTACACTCTGGAGGAGACTGGGTACGTGCCCCAATAAGTGCATGTGGCATTGCCCCCAATCCAGAGGAGAATATCTGTAAATATTAAAAAAACTTCTTCAGAAACAGAGACAAAGAAATGAAATACTCTCAGACATTCCATAATGAAAACAAAGATTTATTTATATCTTCAAGACTTCAATATGAAACAAATTTACATGTACAAACTCACCCATTTCATACATATTACGTAACACCATCAGTTTTCGCGTTCTGATTGTCCAGACCCCATGCCCCTCATTATATTGGACAAGTTTATGCCAGTAACAACACAGAACAAATATCGGTCTGTTCACGATATGCTGATGGCGGGAACAACCCCGGTTCTCCGCATGCGGTAAAAGAACAATTTTATAAGTTGCATCCAAATGCGTGACACCACTGGCGAAATTATTGCGACTCCCGTCAAGCAGCAGTTTTCTTAGGTCGGTCTCTACACAAGTGTTATGGTATACGGCAAGGTTATGACCAAGGGTTAAAGCAGTTTGGAACACGAGGGAACGGGGTTCCCACTGCTCTCAAAATTGCTTGCTTGCATTCCCACTGCTCACCATGCAATTGAACCCTGGTAACGCATGCGTTCCAATAAAACGATTCTTTGGAGTTCCCACTGCTCACCCAACCACTTTAACCACTGGTTATGACGTGGTTACTAATATGAGCTTTTCATGCACGAATAAAGGAGTTTTTTTCCCACGACAACATAATATCGTACACTGCAAAAGTCATGCAGTCTCCGTCTAGCAATATGTGACACGTGCACAATACCAGTATGTACGCAACTGCCAGCAGAGTTCTCACATTCATTAAATCATCATCAATTTGTTTGCAGGTATACACAGCGATAAAGCACGGCTGAAAGAGTTTCTCTTGAACGCGTTGGACATAATTATAATTATCAGACATTCTGGAGACGCTCGATGCGTTGAAATGCACGACCTAATAGAGAAACTTTGGAGCTATTGTGGACACGCTCGACGCGTTGAACTATGACATTGAAACTACATGTAATGAGGACGCCACGTCGTTCAGTGCCGCATTGTCACGATGGTTTTGCTGAAGCATTGGTTGAAGCATTACTCTGCAGTACGCTACTTGTGAAGGCGTCATCATTAATTTGCCGCTTCTGGTCATCGAAGAATGCCTTTGAAAATGCAGAAACTACTCAGTTATAATTATAATTATATTAATTCTTGTGGTCACGATGGTCAGGCACGTTTTTAATGCGTTTCTTGAGAAGTAGCAGATAGGTACACACTCAGTTAGAATCTGTTAGCCTAAATTTTATTATAGCCGTTACAGACTGACGATGCATAGAAAACTGAAGACAACGTTTACATTAATTGTGCAAAGTAAGAAATTCAGTGCTTTAGTTTATTGCAGTTTTTGTTTTTTTAGTTTGTCTGTTTCTAGTCTACGTTGGTTGCTGGGACTTTGCAGCTGCGCCAATTTCAAAAACAAAATTATATAATTTGTCAAAGAACTGATGTAAAATGTTATTACTTTTAACCATAAAGCTGGTCTCAAAATGCACCATTAAAAACCCTTAAATTAAAGACTTCTTACCCTGGGCCAAATCTCTCCCTTCAGAGGGGTTGGAAACTGTAATTTTCGGGAAGTCCTGGTTAAGCCACTGCCTACAATCATCATTAGACCTACATGGCAGCCGTCCAGGTTTTTGGTAACTACAAAAACGAACAGTCCGGAGTTTCGACGTGCTTCTCCTGTGAGTTTTCAGAACTGGACTATTAAGATTCCAGCAACACAACAAATGTTGCCAAAAATATTGCAGATGCAGTCTTATTGGGCACTATACTTCGAATATATGAACTCTGCAACATCGGTGACCAATGAACTCGCCATTCTTCGAACAGTTTACTATCTTGAAGCGAGAGTCAGAAGCGCTCAATGTAGATACTAATAGCTGACGGGTTTTTCCCGATCCAACGGCAGCAACATTTCACATGAACTGCGAAATGGGCTCCTAACAGGCAGTGGCCTGTGTGACAATCTGCCTGATAATAAACAAATATATATATAACTATATATATATATATAGTCTATATATATATATATATTATATATATTGCTGTACTTCCTTGTTCCCGATTCCTGTTCTGCATCCTCTCGTAGTAACGTTTTCAAACGTAGGCTATATAACTCGTCTTGAATTCGAATCTTTATATTATCATTCACACATTGATTCCGAATTTCCGAGGATTTGTATAGCACCTCTTCAAGGGAACTACTCAGAGGTACTCCGGACTCCAGCACGGCCAAAAAGAACAGCTTTTAGGTTAGCATACACCGTATCAGAGAGCTCTATGGGAAGCAGGCGCAATTCCAAGGGCAGCCCATTCCAGACAGTTGGACCTACGACTGAGAAAGCATGGATGCCTTCATAATAGCGTAACTAGTAATTCTTACTTCAGCAAGAAGCCCAGAAGAACACACGCACCCAAAACGAGCGGCTTATATACCTCTCATAAATACATTCAGACTCACTTCAAGAAGTAAACAACCTTATCTTCCCAGTACTCACTGAACTCCTGAAGCATCCATTCACCCAAAGGCAACCGTGCATCAATCCGCCCTATGCTTGACTTCAAAACCTCATCAACAATCGCCACATCAATAGTTCACGCCAAATTAGATTACTTCAATGCTCTCTTTCTCAACATAGATACCACTCAAATTAATCCGCCTCCAAGCCATTCAGAATGTCCCTCGCCCGTGCTGTCACCAAAACCCCCACCACGACATCACCCCTGTCTTGAAATCACTCCACTGGCTCAAAATTCCTGAACGAATAGAATATAAAGTCCTACACCTACAACACTTCAATCCTCTCAGCCCTCATATCTCCGTCAGTTGTTCACGATCCAACCTCTTCGTTCAACCCGTTCATCTTCCACCCTCACACTGCTCCGCCCTTCCGTCACCTCATCGCTTAAATTTGCAAATCGATCCATAGCCATAGCTGTACCGCCTCTTTGGAACAAACTCCCGCCTGTGCTACGACAAATATCCGATCCATCCTACGAACTCACCAAAACTTCACCTCTTGCTATCTCTCCACATGTCTTCCACTCAAAACTGAAAACACTGGTTTTTCACAAATCCTATTCCGATTCCTTCTCTTCCCCTCACCTCCCTCGCCATTTCAACTCTAAGCATCATCCACCTTAGCCGTCTGACTGTCTGCCTGCCTGACTCTCTGGATTTTGACCCCCTGCCTATCGATTCTGTTTTGATTAAGCGCCTGTGAATAAATTGGTTCCCGCGACTTCGCTTTTGTGGGCGCTGTAGAAATATCGAGTTTACGATTACGATATAAATCACCATATACTCAACCAGGGAACTACATATAGGCCTACCCAATGAAACTTAAGGATGGTGCACTTATTATTCGCACTCCGCCTGCATTTGCACATCACTCTAGTACGACCTTCATTCACCAGTTGGCACCACATAACGTACTTCCTGACACACTCTCTACGTGAGACAACGACCGACCCCAACTCCTAAATATATATATATATATATATATATATATATATATAGCCATAGCTGTACCGCCTCTTTGGAACAAACTCCCGCCTGTGCTACGACAAATATCCCATCCATCCTACGAACTCACCAAAACTTCACCTCTTGCTATCTCTCCACATGTCTTCCACTCAAAACTGAAAACGTGCCACTATATAGATATATATATATATATATGAGAGAGTGAGTGAGTGAGTGAGTGAGTGAGTGAGTGAGAGAGTGAGAGAGAGAGAGAGAGAGACAGACAGACAGACAGACAGACAGACAGTCTTCGATTAATCGTTAAAAATAAATATAATCGTTAAAAATAATTAACGATTAATCGATTAATTAATCGTTAACTTCGCAGCCCTAATTGCAAGGCAGCACTGCCATTGACCACACAAAATAATTGGAGCGTTGATGGAGAACCTCGTTTAATCGTACTCACATATTTACAACCTCACGATTTCTACAGCGCCCTAAAAAGCGGAGTCTCAGGAACCAGCTTATTCACAGGCGCTTAGTCAAAACAAAGTCGATAGACAGGTACGGTCCAAATCGGTTCCAAGTCAAGATCCAAAGGGGGTCACGCAGGCAGACAATCCGTGTTTAGAATTGAAACAGAGAGGTAGGTAAGGGAAGAAAAGATCAAACTGCCAAACAGTTCAATTCGACTCCTGTAATAACTTGTGATCTTCCGTTCATACTATGAATAATTAAATTGTAATCATACTGTGTAGGCTACTTGTCACTTTGAAAATATTAAAGGAAGATTATTATTATTATTATTGTTATTTTTTTAGATCCCTCAGGATTGTTATTATTTGCAATGCAGACTATCACAGAGCTGCTAACAGAAGTAGTTAGCACATGTTTATCACGTAATTTGTTATGCTGATTCTGAATAGCCTAATGGCATGGATTAGTTTGTGATGGTGCATTCACATATGATGCCAGTGCTAGCAGTAGATGGGTATCGGTCGGAAGCTGTACGGTGGCCAGGTCTGGATCTCTGCGTAGAGCTCATCGCCGGGGCAAGCGGTGCAGCGCCCGTCTCGATGACCGAACAGTTCGTAGGCTGCAATGACGTGGCTCTAGAGGAAGAAATAAAAGCAGAGGAAATGACGACAAACGAATAAAGGACGGATGGATGGATGGATGAAAGGAAGATGAGGAAGAAAGAATGGATGGATGGATGGTTGGATGTACGGATCGATGAACGGAAAAAGCATGGAAGCAAGGAAGGAAGGATGGATGGATGGATGGATGGTTTGAAGGATGAATGGATGGTTTGAAGGATGGATGGATGGGAGAAAGGATGGATGGATGGGAGAAAGGATGGATGGATGGATGAAAGAGAGAAAGGATAGATGGTGGGCAAGTGGGTTGACTTTTGTAAATAAACTAAGTATCGACTTTAATTCACAGTTGCAGACCGCATTCTAAGTTACAAACAACATTATACATAAACGTATACATTCAAAGACAAGAATAATAATCAGAATATAACATACGAAAGAAAGGTATGGAATGATTGAATGTTTAAGATCGTATGGGGCCGTCCATAAAGTACGTCACGCTCCAGGGGAGGGGGTTTAAGAAAGTGTGACAGTTTGTGACAGGGGAGGGGGGGCCATGTGACGTCACATTTATTTATTTTTTAAATTTTATTTATAATTTATTTTTATTTTTTACTAGAATTTCATAGCTTTAAAAATAATTTTCAAAAATTTTCTGAAACATTTTAATTAGTTTTATGTCAAAATAGCAAGAAATGCATATCTCCTGAATGTGTTTTTCACGATTCCTCTCGCTAGAGCGCTAGTAATAATGCTGTTAAGAAGCCTTGTTCATGTATTAGCCTTGCTTTCGGAAGTATTATTATTTCTATGTTGTCCGCTGCATAATTATGGTACCTGCCAGAGGACAGTCCATCGTTTGAGCATCTTTGCAACACTGCCGACTCACGCCTCTTCTCTGCGGTCCTAGGAAACACGGGGCATGTACTCCATGGACTACTTCCCCCCAAAAAGCCGCTCCTCTACACCCTGCGACCGAGATTACATGACCGTTTTATTCCACAAGCTGACAATCTTTCACGCAGATCGTTTATAATAAGAATGTTATACTCTGTATAAATGTATGTACACCAAAGTGCGGATATGCAATTGGTTGAATAAAGAATATACTTACTTACTTACTTTATGTCACTGAGCGATAAATTCTGAATTTAATTTTTACATATATAGTAATTATTATAATACAAAATTTTGAGGATTCAGAGGTAATATTTATAATAATTTAATCATTATTGCCAGTCGTAACTATGGATGAACACTTCACTTCACCATGGATGGATGATGTCCAGTGAATATTTTTGAATTAAACATAATTCACAGGCCCATAATAAACAGATTCAGTATAGCACAAGAGTTTATCACATAATTTGTGAATCTAGTCTTTTTTTAGTCAAATTGTTTTGTTTCCTTTTTATTATTTAATCACTGTTCGAAAGTGTGACGTACTTTAGAGTTTTGTGACAGTTTGTGATAAAATAAAAATAGCGTGACACTTTATGGACGGCCCCTATGGAACACGATCGAACGCACAGATGAAAGAACGAATGAAATAATGTGTAAAGGAAGAGAGCCGATGAACAAACGGATCGGACGGGCGAAAGAACGATCGAATCCTATACGCCTTAAACGGAAACGGGAATGGAAAGAATGGAAGAGAAAGGGCGTTACCTGTCCTTAGAAGAACTAGACTAAACCCTGGAGGCCGCCATGGGTATGAAGTGTTAGCGATTTCATTTTCTTGGTCTCGGCATATGAGGGCGGGTGGCCAGCCCTCATCTCTGTCGCTGCCCGATCTTCCGCTGGCCGGTTACAATATTCTCATTGCAGCTGAGTTCGCTAGGGGCGCAATGGGATGGAGCGTGAAATTACTACCTTAATATCGCTACATATTGATTATAATCGGTAACTTCTATAGCGCCGGTGTCTAATGCACAAGTAATCAACCGATGACGCTCCAAAAACAAGCTGTAATCAGGTCAACGTCCGGAAGACAGAGGGCAAGCAGCATGTGGTAGATAAGCGATTTGAAAGAGTTAGCGCTACGCAGATAAGGATTCAGATACAGATTTAAGATTCAGGTACAGCCCTACAGATGAAAGGATACAGATAAAAGATTCAGATACAGTTCTAGAGATAAAAAAGATACAGATCAAAGATTCAGAAACAGATCAAAGATTCAGCTAAAGATCAAAGGTACAAATCATAGATTCAGATACAGCCCTACAGATACCGATACATATCAAAGATAAAGATACAGATACAGCTCCACAGATAATGAGTAGATACAGATAAAGATACATATCAAAATAATATAAAGATATAGCCCTACAGATAACGATACAAGTAAAAAATACAGAAACATCCGTACATATAATGATTCAGATAAAGATACATATCAAATATAAAGATATAGCCCAACAGATAAAGACACATATCAGAGATAAAGATATATCTCTACAGATATTGATTCAGGTAAAGATACAGCCCAACAGATAAAGATGAAAACGCCCCCGCCTGTGTTACCTGTTCGACCCCGCACGTGATGATGGACTTGGTGGCGTTGAGCGCCTCATCGTTCGGGACCCTGGTTGTGAAGTCTCCGAGGACACAGAACCCGTTGGCAATGGAGTTGTAGTTGAGGGTGTGGGCTCCCACGACGTCCCAGCCGCGACCCTCATACACTCTGCCGTCCTCACCGATCAGAAAATTGTAGCCGATGTCTTCCCAACCTGTGCATTCATCCAACACAGGGTGAGAATTGCCGGGGGATGAACCCCCAGTTTTTCTTGGAACTCCACAGTAACGTCTTTATTGGACACAAAAATTCCACATGGATCAAAGTCCGACCCCCCACAGTTATCTTTATACAATTCTCATACTGATCCAACAACGTGTAGTAGTAGTAGTAGTAGTAGTAGTAGTAGTAGTAGTAGCAGCAGCAGCAGCAGCAGCAGCATAGCAGTAGTAGAAGTAGTAGTAGTAGTAGTAGTAGTAGTAGTAGTACAAGTCGATGTGTTGGGTTGTGTTGCATTGTATAGTATAGCATTACCGTTTGAGTCTATAGGCTATTTTTAACCAGTTTTGTTCCTTTACTATAATTGTTATGCATAGCATTGCGTTGTATAGCATTGTATGTGATGATGCTACGTGTTCAACGCTTGTGTCCATGTTGCATAGTATTGGGTAGCATTGTATTTATGCTATATCATTGTATTGCATGTGATGATGCCCAGTGTTAACCGCTTGTGTCCATATGCTATGTTGCGTTGTACGTTATGGTATTTTATTGTATTGTATGTAGGGAATGCAAACCCGGGTTACCCGAACCCGGGTTACCCGGCTTTTTTCCAAACCCGAAACCCAGGTTTGAACGCGATTGAAACCCGGGTTCGACGAGTTTGAAAATCGTAACTTTCAACGTCCTTCACGGTGTGAAACTCACAAATACAGAGTAATGGAAATAAAAGGAGAATAGTGGTTGATAACGGGTTTACGTAATACAACTTCTAACTACTTATTTATCGGCTCATTCCATATCTTTATTGGTGACTTCGTATGAGTGTGGCTTCCCATTTCACACGACCAGTGACTAATGTCGAGTGTTTTGACACGTCGGCGTCGTAGCTTCGAATTCGTAAATAATAGCAGTAAACTGTTTTTATTTGAATTTAGTGATTTCAGACACAAATCCAAACAATGTCTAAATCAGCAAATGTATGGGATCAAGTGTTTGGGATAATTTCGTTCACGATTCTGAGGGTCAGACGGCTCAATGTCAGTTATGTAATCGCAGCAAAAATTGCCAGCGGTGCACCACCAACAAGAAATACGCATAGGCTATAATTCATCTCGGGTCCAAACATAAGATAAACCTTCTGAAACATAAGGACGTTGGTGACCCTTGTCGTTCTGACGAAGCCAATGACGGTAGTCCAAGCACAATCACAGGCAGCGATATGTCTCCAAAGCAGCATCTACTTTAGTAAGTTCTGGCTCTGCCAAATTTGGTTGCAGGGTAACGATGACTAAATTATCTTCTGAAAGCAAATGGGCAGGCACTGGATTGTATTGTATTGTATTTGATCATTTATAAAGCGCTTCTCATAGCATAAGCCTTTCAGAAGCGCTCCCAGTTCGAGAGTTTTAAGGTGAGAGAAAGAGGTAGAGATGCTACTAGAGAGGATTGTGGAGCGAGAGAAGGCGCAAGTCGATTCCATAGAGAGGGACCTATGCACACAAAGGATCTGGATTGAGCCATTGTGGTCCTAACACGGGAACAAAAGATCAAGCCGGTCAGAGGATCTGAGAATACTCTTTGCACGTTGCGGAATGGCCTAAAGCTGAGATGTAGACGATTAAGCTGTCATTTGACAATTATTTTTATAGGCCTATGCAATGTTTCTCTCAGACAGAACGCTGGAATTCCCTGAATTTTTTCAAGCTGCTAAAAATTATTTTATTTACTTTTTCGAATAAAAATTAGTTAGTAAATTTAATTTAATTTCAGCGTTTTCAGTGTTTATTGGTATTCAAGATGCTATAAAATTAGAGGCTCAGGTTTAGGCCTTCGGAACCCTGCAATGTCACATAACTGTTCTGGAATTATTAAGTTTCGGAACATTTTTTATTGAAAAAACTGCTTATATAAAAAATATCGCGATTATCCTAAAGTTTTCTTTTATATGCAAAATTCTTGCCTGTTGGAGAACGTTGGACTTGTAGCTGCATACGACGACGTTGTTCTTACGCAAGAAATAGTGCAGTAATAATATTTATCATGTAAAATTTGTTAACCCGTCCAAACCCGGGTTACCCGGGTTTTCACGGCGGTCAAACCCGAAACCCGGGTTTCGAAAAAAGACCTCGGGGTTTGCATTCCCTAATTGTATGTGATGATGCTGAGTATTCACCGTTGACGTCCATGTGATAGTTCTGAATTCCCTGAACGACGGCGATACACTCTGCTTTATCGAAGCAGAAGGGTCCTGCCGAGTGATGAACGAAGGTCATGTTGACCGGATGACCGATGAGAACGACCTCTGTCGGCGGCCGAGCATTCCATTCGGCCCTCGTCACAAATTCGTAATTCTCACACGGCCCAGCTGAAGTAATTAAGCAAATAAATGTAATTGCAATTAGTAACTTCTACAGCGCCGGTGTATAATGCACAAGCCGAAGGCACACCAAAACAGGCTATAATCAGATCAACATACAGAAGATCAGTCTGCGAAGACAAAGAAAGAGGCAGTCTATGGTGGATAAGCAATTTGCAAGGGTACGCTTTAAGTTGGACACGTAATGGCGGAAGCGACTGAGCAGAACGGACGGATATAGGGAGAGTAAGAATGGACAGCGACAGGGAGACAATTGCAGGTGTCAGTCAAACAACCGAAAAGTTAGTTTACCACGAACAGTTGTAGTAGCCTGCGACCAGAGAAATAACCAGCAAAAATATGACCCTGTTGCACAGTGATGAGATAGCCTACTCAGGAATAAAGGACTGATTTCAAGAAGTGTGGTTGGCCAGAGTTCAATGTTTTGTGAACTGTGAACCCAAACTGACAAATCCTATCCTGATTCCTCCTCTTCTCCTTACTTCGACGCTTCTCCGTTCCACTTCCAAACACCATTCACTGTAGCCTCCTGTCTACATGCCCTATACCCTAAAATCTTGACCTGGAACCAAACCTGACTTTACCTATTTATCGATTTTTCTGACTAAGCTGGTTCCCGCGACTTGGCTTTCTTATCTTCTGGTATTGACCTGATCATGGCTTGACATCGAGTAATCCTCTGTGCAGTAAGCATCGGCGCGATAGCAGCTACTAATTACACATTTATGCGCTTTAAAATCTCTAAATTACGACTATCTTTGCTTACCGTGGCTTACGCCAACAAACAATAGCACTATGGCAATGACTCTCGAATCCATGTCTTCCGCGAGAGCTTTCTAAATTTCTTTTACGCACAGCGTTTTTCGAATGAGACTGAAGCTTGACGACGCTTTCATATACTTCGGCTTGTAAATTGTTCTACTTGGAAAGGCACTTGAGGTTTAACGATAAGATTGTGACTTCATGTTTTTTCGATAAGAGATTGTGACAGCAGCCTATGTGCTTTATCTGGACAACTCTAAAAAACCTGTCTAAGCTATTGGCCCATTGCATAGGTCAAACATGACCTAGTGTCTATGGTGATATACATGCACAAGTATATACTAGGATACTTCTGCTCGACTGCTGTAAACAATGACGTTCGTGTAAGACAACCCGCTATTACAATGAGCAGGATCGAGGCCGTATACGGTCCCTGTGTAAAAACGTGTAAATGTTCGTCATTTATCTACCAACTGTTTACTGTTTAACAGTATTTTCTTTGCCCTTTTTTCCTTAGCTTCTCTAGTCATTCACCTTCTTCATAATCTATGTTCACCTTGTCACGTCCAAGTTTTGTCCAAAGTCCAGATTGTTGAGAATCATACAGGTGTCGCAAGACATGTGTATGTTTCCCACACTGCGCGTCGTTCGCACGATTGGATTCTTGTTTAGCCCAGAAACTGGGCTAAACAACTTCGCGAGTCTTAAAGGGACAAGTAGCTGAATTCAATTCGCTTTTTTCAATTTTCACTGTTGTGGTTTACCCTCCGTCGAAATCAAGCGATACTAGAGTCAGATAATTTATATCTTGTATGTTATTCCTCAACTCTTACTAAGCTACTTTTCTTTGTACACCTGAAGCGTTTTGCCTGTCGTTAGCTCAGTAAACGGATAATTAACGAATATAATGATTGATGATTGATGATGATAATGATGATGATGATGATGATGATGATGATGATGATGATGATGATGATGATGATGATGATGATGATGATGATGATGATGATGATGATGATGATGATGATGATGATGATGATGATGATGATGATGATGATGATGATGATGATGATGATGATGATGATTGATGATTGATGATAACGTGGGGCGCGGTGGTGTAGAGATATGTTCGGTGCCTTGCAGCCGGAGGGTTGCGGGTTCGAATCTACCTCAAGCCGCCGCGTAGGGCCCTGGGCAAGTCCTTCACTCACAATTGCTCATGCGCTTCGGCGTGAAACTTCGATTCAGTGTCCGCGCTGTAGTCGGGAGCGCCTCTGAGTAGAAATCTGGAAGGGGCGCTATAGCAATATCTGAAATGTCTGAAATGAATAATTAACTAATATAATGATTGATGATTGATGATTGATGATGATGATGATGATGATGATGATTTCAGGCCTTCATCAAAGACATTCTGAATTCCCAACTTCTCCCTCTTCCCTAAATGACCTTCTGTGTTGCTGCGACTCCGCACTTTCCGACCTCCTCGACACTCATGCACCACTCATCACCAAACAATGCTCATCATTGGTTCACTTACTACCTCCAAGTTTTTAGAACTTACCGTAGGCGCCTTGTGTGCATGTACCAGCGCTCCATTGACCCCACATCTAGAGCAAAAGCCCTCATTACCCTTAAATCAGCAACAAATACATACCACAAACTGATCGCTGCCGCCGTGAAAAAATACTAGTCGTACATTCCAGCTCACCCAATCCAAGACACCTCTGGACAGCTGTCAATTCTTCTTCATGGCAAATCTTCCTCCCCACTGCCCAGCTCCAATCCCTCCCTCTGTCGCTTACAACTTCTGCTCATTCTTCTCACTTATCCCTTCGCTTCACTTTACAGTCTCTTCTAGATACACACTCCTCTGGCACTGTTCCCCTCCCCTCACCCCACCCTACCACTCCTCTCAGTCATCGCTCCAAATTCTCTCACCCGCCTCTTAAGCAGAAGTGTCACTCCTCCTAAGCTCTATCTCCAATAAGCAGTGCGAACTTGATCCCATCCCTACATCTGTCCTAAAAGGCTGCGACTCTGTCCTCGTTCCTGTAAAAACAAAAATCATCAATCTCTCGCTTTCTACTGGCAACCTTCCAATGGTCTATTATAAGCACTTTCTAGTCTATGCTCTCCTCGAAAAGCAAATCTTGACAAGGAAAACCTGTCTAACTACCTTCCCATCTTTAATCTTTCCTCTCTCTGTAAGTCAACCGAAGGAATTGTCCTTACCCGGCTCAACGATTACCTCTTCTCTAACTCATGTGGTTTAAGGAATATGGTTTCACTAAACACCACTTCACAGAAACTCTTCTCGCCTCTCCCTACAATAAGCTGGTATCTGCAGTTAGTCACCAACAAGTCTCCTGCCTTTGTGTCCTTAACATCTCTGCCGCATTCGACATCATTGATCACAGCCTCCTCCTTCATCGACTATCTTCTTGGTTTGTCGTCTCTGGCACTGCTCTACCGTGGTGCCAGTCCAACTTGTCTTCCAGATCCTTCTCTGTTAAAGCGTCCAGCCACTGTTCGAAACCACTCCCACTCTCTTGTGGTGTCCCTCAAGGCCTATCCTTGGTCCACTCTTCTTCATCCTGTGTATCACACCATTAAGCCATCTCATAGAATCCTCCTCTCTTGACCACCATCTCTACGCAGACGACACCCAACTCTACATATCCTTCTCCCCAAGCTCTTTTTCCACCTCCATTGTACAATTACTCAATGTGGTTAACTTAATCTCTAAATGGATGTCGTCCAACCTCTCTGCCTCATCCCTTCCAAAACAGAATTCATCATCCTAGGCATTCTGACCAATAAAAAAATCCCCGACCCTTCGATACACCTATCCACTAACTCTTCATCCCCTACCTTCACCTCCGATGCCCCTATCCGCAATCTTTGTGTTGCTTCTGATACACGTTTCTCTTTCTCTAACCATATGTACAACCTCTCCCGCTCTTTTTTTATGCACATTCATGACCTTCGCCGCATCGGGCCCATGCTTGACTTCAAAACTGCTTCCGCCATTGTTACCTTCATTGTCCACTCAAAGCTCGGTTACTGCAATTTCCTTTTCCGCAACCTTGAAGCCACACAACTCCAGCATCTGCAACCTATCCAAAACTCAATAGCCAGAGCCATAACCAGAACACCAAAGTATCATCTATCACTCCCATCCTCAAACCACTCCATTGGCTAAAAAGCCCAGAGCGAATCCACTTCAAGATACTATCACTAACCTACAACTCCCTAAAACACTCCCAGCCCAAATATCTTCGCGAACTCTTCACCATACAGCTAACCCACTCCAACCGATCATCCTCCTGTCTCAGTCTTTCTCGACCCCGGTCACTACTCATCTCACGTTCTCCAACCGAGCCATATCAAACACTGCACCATGTCTCTGGAACGATCTACTTTCTGAATTCCGCACTTTTCGGTAACTCCTCCATCATTACCAATAACCCACCATCACCTTCCTCGAGCTCCTCTATCCATCACTCCTCGGGTTTTCCACTCAAAAATAAAGTTTCGCCTCTTTAAGAATTTATACCCCGACTCACCTGATCCTCTATCTTCTAATTCTCGACCTAAACGACACCCATCTTAAAATCTACTCTGCCCTCTGAAAACCGGCCTCGGACCTCCTTCGGACTATAATGTTGAACAACCTCTCTGACTCGACGCAGCGCTTGGTGCATAAGCTGGTGCCCTGCGCTTGGCTTTCGCGTGGCGCTTTGGAAGTGTGGAGATCACGATTACGATTACGACTGGAGCGAACCCGGACTGGGATATGAAATGGAAATACATTAGCAATCGTCCACAGCGTCACCCTGGAGCAGATTCCTAATCAAAAGAAAAACAAACGAACTATCTTTTGATCTTCACACTGTGACCAGGAAGTAGATTCGTATCTGACTTCAGTGATAAATATACTACACATAATCCTGTACGCAAAGCAGTAAATCACAGTGACAGTTATTTTTTTATTGTCAAACTCGCTTATCGAACAGTCGATAACAGTCGCGTTAGTTACAAATTGTAGCCTATTCATGCGCCGATTAATGTTTCGTGAAAAACTGCAGTCAGATGCTATTATAGACCTAATCCATAAATTATCATTTTGGTCATTGGGAACATCCGGAATAGTGCTTAATTAGACAGCAATTTGTTGCTGGTAGACGTATCGTGTGTAAATACTAGATCCAGCCACTGTTTTTATTATCACTGCTCTCGGTTAGCTATGCGCCTAGGTTAGGCAGATTTGACGTTTCGATAAAGTTGGCTCAGCATTCGAGTCTGCATCATGTCAGATAAGGCTGCGGACAATATCGAGACGATGGACGATATCCCTGAACCTCTCCAAAGAGAACCCTCCAGAAATACTGCGCTCTGTCCATAGCTGCATGTTCTGAGATAGTTTAATATTTTGTCAGGCTGTCTAACGAGAATCTAACAATTAATTTAAGTACTTCCACATCCGAGAGCGTGAACAGTATTGACGGTTTTGACCATCCAGGTAAATATGAAAATATGATTGATGCTAAATAAAGTTAAGACAAGTAGAAACTAAACATTTAGTACCCTAGTGGCCAAAAGTGACACTTTCAGCTGAAGGTTGGATTATCTGATTGCTGAACTGGATGCAAACAATACGCTGAAATAGGAAGCCTCAGCGTAATTTTTACCCGACACCAATGCTTGCCTATAAAAAGTTGCATTTAACTCAACCAGGTAAGATAAAAAATTAACTTTAATTGGTCTTGTACCTGGTTATAGCAACCTGGATCGGCTAGCTGCTTACTTTTAACTGAGATCTTATACTGTACCTGATAATAGAACTTGGGTTCTCCCCATGCCAAAAGAGAAAAGGATATTTAGTACTCTCCCTGCAATATTTGCGTTGCGAATTCAATGTATAGACTTACAATCTCAGTTTTGATCTTAAATTGGTCTGTTTAAAGATTCTAAGGGGATAGTATACAGGAGAGCGAAACTCTTGCCTGAAGTGCTCACGGACCCGGTTCGATTCCCGTAAGGTTCCCTGGGTTTAGCTCATGCCTTCATTCCCTAGGTGGCAGCAAAATTACAATGAGCTTGCGCCTTGCGTGGCTGCAACTTTGTTGATTTATGTCTTCTGTAATTTGTGTTCTTGTGAATTGTTTAATCGTCATGCCATGTACACATACATGTACAGCGTAGTGCGTTTATCAGGCGCTTCATTAAAGAATAATAATAATAATTATTATTATTATTATTATTATTATTATTATTATTATTATTATTATTAACTACTACGTACATTCCTTCGTCATACTAAAAACCACTATCATACAGCTATAGGCTATACAAAAGTCACCAAAGAAAACCATATAAGAGGAACAAACGATATTCAGACTTAGGCTATACTGACGTTGTAGATATCCTCAGAGCACCGTTCGTAATTCTTGACCGGTGAAAGGAAGACCGCAAAGATCACTAATTTCTTTGATCTATTTCGTATTCTGTGCGAAAATCATTTAAAGAAATTTATGTCAACACCCGTGTCTCAAAACTTGCCGTGAGACTCAAAGGATTACAAGAATGAAGTTTCTGAAGACTATTTTCGTCGCATCATTCTTTCTTACAATGAGTTTTACTCAGAATGAGAGTAAGCCTTTGTCTTAAATTTCTCTAACCAATTTGCACGATGACATTATAAATAAGGATTACGGTATGGACAATTGAACATGGCTGCCCTAAAGCGGAACCTTCTGTAGAACCGTAATCACAATCACCCATCAGATTTCAGTCGATGGTCATTCTGTCGTGAAGCCATAGGATTTATCACAAATCACATGAAAATCAATGGGTTAGGTTAGAATGTACAGGCAATTTATAAAATACAAAAATGAAGTCTGAGATCTAAACGACAAAAGAAATCCTGCGGAAGGAATAGAAACAGTCAGTCTCAGAGCTTAGGATCTGTGACTGGGAAAAGCCCAGGCATGAAGTATAGCAGCGAAAATGATGGCAGTAAAGATGTCTATGGCCCTTCAAATTACTAACTCAGGTGAAAGAGTTACATGCAGCACATTTGCAAATTATGTGATTTATGTCACTTTACATGGATTTCAATAAAAACTTAAAGTTTTTGGACAAGTAGGCCTATCATACACGAATAGCCAAGGGAAACTGAAAGCCATATGTTTCAAACGCCTCTAAAGTCAATCATAAGATTTCTTGGCATTATGAGAATGATTTTTCGGGGTCCTGTTGAGATGAACTTTTCCAAAAAGGGCATTGATTATTTACACACCCAATTTTCATTTCATATCCGACATGAAAGAAGACTAAATTCGGTTGTGTGACATAGTTCTTCGTAGACGATAATCCATCAATTTTATAACCGATCTCGATCGGCTTTGTGTAAACTTCATGCGATTCCTAATTCGTATAAAACATGTAGGGTATACGACTTCCTGCATTTCTGTTCCTCTCAATAAAGCGTTAGTGAGTAACTGTACTTTTTCAGTTCCGATGCCACCGTCAATTACCAGAGGTCCACCCAGAAATCTAATCTATCGAACTGGTGACAGTGTAAGACTGGACTGCAAAGGAAACGGCATACCAGATGTAAAGTAAGCCCTATTGTTGCGATAATGCTTTATATTTTGAGGTAGAGGTAACGGTTATCACAATCAAGCAGCTGCTGCCTCATTAACCAAAACAAGTTAACCCTAGGGCTACCAAGCTTTTTTTGTAACACGGACTACCAAGGGGGGGGTGGTTACCACCCCCTGGATTTCGTGTTTGGTTTTACATATCATAACTTGTAATATAGCATTGGATTCAGCATTCATTTCTGCACAGAATGGTATATTTAGTTGTACATTATGTGAATGCACCTCGAAATTACATCACTTTTAACAACGGAACCCATTAATTAGCAATATTGTATATTATTGCGTACATTTTGTACTTTTTGGATAAACAAATATAAGATTATGTGTGTTTTGAAACTAATCTATGTATAAAAGATACACAAAATCATCCCTACACATGTTTATATAGTATAAATGTACATCCATACATATATATCCATACATGTGAACTCAATTGTACGGAGTTGTTATTATCAGCTTCGTCAGCTTCGAGTGGTCTCTCGCTCTCTCTCTCATGATGCAGTTGTGGTCCTTGTTCATGCCTTTGTTACTAGTCGAATTGACCACTGTTCCTCACTACTTGCTGGCCTTCCTCTTGGTGTTTTGGGGCGACTAGATCGAGTTCTACGCTCGGCTGCTCGGCTTATTGGACGGCTTCCTAAGTACTCTCCTGTCTCTGCATACATGCGTGATGTGTTGCATTGGCTGCCTGTGTCTCAGCGTATCTCATATCGCATTGCTGCTCTTGTTTCTCGTTGTGTTCTTGGCTGCGCTCCATCTTACTTGCGTGATCTTTGCCGCCCAGTGTCTGTTGTTCCAGCGCGTCGGGTGCTTCGCTCTGCGACGAGGGGTGAGTTCCTTGTTCCACGGACTCGCTTGGCTATTAGGCAGCGCCGTGCTTTCTCGGTTGTTGGCCCTTCCATCTGGAATGACCTACCACTTAAGCTCCGTTTTTTACTTGTAGGCCATCTGACAGGGTTCTACAAGTCCCTCAAGTCTTTTTTCTTTAGTCGTGGCTGGGCCGGGAGCGCTCCTGAGTAGTTTCTTGAAGGGGCGCTATATAAATGCTCTGAATGAATGAATGAATGAATATATATCGGTTTACGTTGTAATGCTGTATTCAGCCATTTTCACACAGATTACGCGTATTATTATTTATTTTGATCACTTCCGGTATTCAAAAGACAAAGATGTAGGTAAGCAAATGAAGCCCTTCATTCCCTCTAAAGAATGGTGTCTTTGTTTCTCTTCCAGGAAGACAAATGAATACACTACAGACAAAAACTAAGGGGGAGTCCTTCCATTCAGCCATTTTTCACGCATATTACGCGTATTATTATTTATTTTGAGCACTTCCGGTTGTCTCAGGTCAACTCTGTGACCATAGAAATGTAGCCCCACATTCCCTCTATAGAATGGTAAAATTTGTGTCTCTTAATATTAAATTACGGATAAGATATAGTCGAAAATCTAGGGGGGTGGTATCCACCCCCCCCTGGTGCCTCGGGTATATTGGGTATAACTTTTGAACGGTGTGAGATATCATCTCACATTTTACCTCAAAACGTGTGTAAATGAACCCCCTACAGCTACCTAAAAGGTCAAATTTTTATTCCATACGGAAAAAGTTTGAGATGAAACAAACCTGGGGGGGTGGCAACCACCCCCCCCCTTGGTAGCCCGAGGGTTAACACTATGCGTGTAGATATGCATGTACATACATTTACATGCGTAGGCCTACATATATTATTTTTGATTCAATTGGAAACGTTTATTATACTAGTTGGCCCAAATTTGTCCGAAATTGTTACAAGCAACGGAAAAGTAACAATTAGCCTAAGAGTAAATCAAATGTGTCTCATAGCTGTAGTGTCAATTTTGGGCACAACATTTTAAAATGTGTCCAAGTTAGCGCAGCGTACCGTATCCTCGATGGCGTTTGTTCCATCTCGCCGATTGTTCCATGTCGCCGATCATTCCACTGGCGGATTTATATGGAGTCATGGATAGGGCACAAGTTACACTTCTGGCTCTGTTTGAAGTCAGTGCGGCCTTTAATACAGTCGACCACGACATCTCATAATCTTCTATTAGTTTCTGTTGGCATTTCTGGTAAGCCGCTTGACTGGCTTCGCTCTTTTTTGACTCGGCGTATTATGTCCTGCGCTGTCTTTGGGTCCACTAGGTATCAATGTCACTCCTTTTGGTCTACCGCAGGGTTCTGTTCTAACCCCATTGCTGTACATTTTATATACTTCTGATACTATAACTGTTCTGGCCTCCTGTGGTGTTCTGAGTCAGCTCTGCGCTGATGATATTAAGGCTTATCTGCATTGTCCAGCATCTAATGCTCTGACTGCATCAGCCACAATGCAGCGCGCGATGGAGGCTCTTGGCAATTGGATGTCATCCAATCGTCTGCGCCTTAACGCTTCCAAAACGCAATTTATATGGCTTGGTAATGGGCAGCAGCTGAAATAGATCCCCAGGCCATATCTGCTGACTTCCCTCACTTTGTCTTCGCGACATCTGTCCGCAATCTAGGGCTTTTTCTTGATCAGGAACTTACCTTCTCTGAACACCTAAATCTTTTATGCCGTGCTTGCTTTTTTCAATTGCGGCAGTTACGGGTCATTTTCCGTTCACTTTCATTTAATGCTGCACTAGCTGTTGTTCATGCGTTTGTATGTAGTAGGAATGACTACTGCAGTGCCATCTATGCTGGCCTCCCCTTGGGGACGCATTGCTCAGCTTGAGCGCGTGCTTCGTGCAGCTGCTAGGCTTGTTGGTGATTTCTCTAAATTTGACCATATCTCGCATTATATGCGTGACGTACTCCACTGGCTTCCTGTTTCTCAGCGCATTCAATTTAGGATTTCGGTCTGGGTCTGGCGGTGCCAGTTAGGGAGCGCCCCAGCCTACTTGCGTGAGTTCTGTTGCCCTACCTCAGGTTTAGCTGCCCGCAGAAATCTTCGTTCTGTATCTCGTGGCGTACTTTCTGTTCCCTTTGCACGCACTTCAAAGATGCAACTTCGTGCCTTCTCAGTGGTTGGGCCGACTATCTTGAATAATCTTCCTTCAGATCTGCGTGTTCTTCTAGCTGGAGACTCTGCATACACCTTTTACAAGAATTTTAAAACTGTTCTCTATCGCCGTAGTTGGGCTGGGAGCGCCTCTCAGTAGGTTATCTTGCAGGGCGCTATCAAAACTGGAAAAGGTAAACAGTAAATTGCATATTATTTTATTTTCGTTACATATTTGCACATGACGGTGTATACGAATTATTTACAGATATGAATGGAAGAAGAATGACTTTGTACTCAATCAATATCTTCATAATGTCCATAAAGGCACGGATGGTACAATAACAATACAACCGGCCACATCGATGGACGAAGGCTTCTACCAGTGTTTTGCTAGAAATCAGTACGGCACAGCTCTCTCAATCACGGCACATGTGCAACGAGCATTCCTTGATTCGGATCCAGGAACTCCCACTGTTCATTCAAAATACGTCGTTCCCCAAAGACCATTTTACATTGAGTGCGATCGACGCAGAAGTTTTCCGAAGCCGACATACATTTGGGAGATTTTCAATGGCAGAGAGGACAGAAATCCGATTCAACTCGTGCCTACAGAACAACTGCAAATTGATGAAAATGGTATACGGCAGAACTGACTTTTTTATATTTTCAATTGCAAAGACGATTGTGATTAGTGTTAAGCTTAGTAGAGCCAGGTGCAAAGTCTAAATGATGATTTATTAGGATTTACTACAAATGCATTTGTTGAAATATCCGTACACAATTCCAAAGCATGTATTTTTGGTTTGAGTTCATGCCTTGTTGAAGTTTTGTTGCTTGTTTCTTCGATCCCTAGCTGTGCTCAGCTAAATACCAACAGGATCGTGTACAGGTTTTGGTTTTTAGATTGACTTCAGCAGACGATAATATTGACTGTGAATAAGCTGGTTCCCGCGACTTCGCTTTTGTGGGCGCTGTAGAAATATCGAGTTTTCGATTAATATTAACTACTAAGCTGTTAAGATTTAATATCATTATAGATAAATGTCACCTCAACACAGTCTGGCAGTTCACAAACTAACGAAATATAAATATTGAGAAGAAAGTATATGATAAAAAGTATGTATGCATAATGTATGTATGAGCACTTGTTATAGGGCCCCTTCAAGATTTCTACTCAGAGGCGCTCCCGACTTCAGCCCAGACACTGAATCGGAGTTTCACGCCGAAGCGCATGAGCGTGTGAAGGACTTGTCCAGGGTCCCTACGTGGCAGCTTGAGGTGGATTCGAACCAGCAACCTTCCGGCTGCAAGGCAACGAACATACCCCTACACCACCGCACAATTGCAAAAAGAATTGCAAAGAAATAAGCAGTTCAACTAACTAATAAGCAAATGCCCTCCGTAAACATCTGGACCGAAATCGTCAATGGTGCAGATTTGCAATACGTTACATTTCTGACCGATTATCATAATGCTTCGATGTGCAAACTTTGCACAGCGCACAACTCAGTTAACACAGAGATTACTCCTGCGAGTTAATTTGGAAAAAACGAATGAGTACTTACTGTCTCGCAGCTATGTCAGCCGATAAAAACCCAACATACCAAAAAGCTAAAAGACTACAGTTGCACGAATGTTGTATGCGACTTCTGTCTGGTGGGGGTTCGTTGGACAGGAGGGGCGGGTTTGACTCCAGGCCATAATAAGACGACTGGTTCGGGGAGGCTTTCTTCCGGATTCCTATAAAAGCTTCGAAAAGCTATGTCATTGCGCAGACTATTCTCGGCCATAATTAACGACCCTGCTCATGTACTACATGGACTATTACCCCGGGAAAAACCAGCTATATACTCTATGCGTCCTCTTGCCCATAACAGAGTTATACCCGCTGCTGACAGTTTGGCACGTAAAACATTTATTATTCGGATGCTTTACTCTTGACCAAAACACTATACACTGCTCAGTTTAAAAACAATAGAACTAAAAAAATTTACATTTGAGATTATAAGCCATTGTAGAATGTAAACCAAAATGCGGTTATCATTTGGTGCAATAAAGGATGTACTTACTTACTTTACATTTAAATGCCCTTGGATGTTGACATTCTACCTTGTTACAATGTTTCCTTTTAGGAGGTCTTCACTTTGGTCTTGGTCCTCCAAGATCAAATGATCTTACGGGAAAACTCTACAGGTGTTCCACGTACAACCCTTACCTGGATGTCAAAGAGGGAGGAAATTATACGGCACTAGCGATGATATATCGTAAGAAATCTTAAGTAATCTGTACATTAGTTGAAACTGGCTTTAGCACTTTAACGATGAGTTGGATTGGTTTCCCAGTTGCTTTTAGTACACGCACGTCGTTAAAGTGTTAAGAAACTAGGCTATATATCACATACATTTTCTACTAATAGTGCACAGTTTTATTTATCTACTTGCCTCTTTAATAATGGTTCTGCGCATGTCATCGGCCATGTCGGTCGCTGATCGCCTTCTCTGTCTTTTCGACGGATTATTTCGTCTAGACGCAGAATTTTCTCAGTAAATTCGGATATGTTAGAGTTTTCCGGTGCTAGGTTTGCGTACCGGACTTATTCGTCGGTTTTGCCAAGGAGATTTTGAGTTTGAAGGTATTTTGTTCGGAAGTCGACTTGGTCCATGTGACTGCATCCTTCTGATGTGTACGGTCGAGCCGCAGCCATACGGACCGTTTATGCCGCCTGTAGCCGAGTGTTTTCGTCTTGGTGTAGGACGACCGACGCGGACAATTAGAGTTACCTCGACCTTCAGTCACTGGAGGCGCTTCAATCTACCGACGGACACACGACAAATGCCTTTTTCTGCGTGATCCTTGTGCCTCGACGAAAAGCCGGACGTGCATCATTTCTACCAGTGAGGGACTGCTCGTCGGCAACATCACCGTGTTTGCGAACGCTGTCAACTGTGGCCTCTATACTCTATCGACGCAACTTGGCTAAGAGACTCTGAACATCCATGCCATCTTCAGCTTTCGACAGGAATCCATTGGTTGGTTCCACGCGTGTGCGTTGGCCCACCAGTGGTGACTCCTCTATAGCTTACTGACAGTTACTGTAAACTCATGTAGGCCTAACTATTCGTTCGTGTTGACACTTATCATCATAATAGGCTAGCGCAGAGAGCGCCTCTGAGTTGATATCTTGAAGAGGCGCTATATAAATTCTCAAAATGAATGAATGTATTTCATGTCCTCGGACGTTCCAGGACGCCGAAGACAGTCTCGTCAACCGCATGGATTTTTTTCTGAAGCAACAACTGTCGCTGTCATTGGAGGAAGGTTAACACTTAGATGCTTCTTCTATAACAAGTAAGGCTATCTTAACTGCATTACTTAAAGCAATTTGATCCATAATTTTCTGTCTTCCACAGCTAGAACATTCAACATTACGCTTTGTTCAAAACGGTTTTTGAAATAGTGAACTCTAATTTTCTTCAAAAGCAGTAGGCCTACGTCCATCATTAGGTCAGATTGTCATAAGCTGGTGTCATTAGATAACCAGATAAGAAAATTCGAAATATCGGATTGCTGAATCACATTTAATTCATTTTCATTCATTCATTCAGAGCATTTATATAACGCCCCTTCAAGAACCTACTCAGGAGCGCTCCAGCCACAACTAAAGAAAAAAGACCAGAGGGACTTCTAGAACCCTGCCAGATGGCTCACAAGCAAAGTCGGAGCTTAAGCGGGAGGTTATTCCAGTTGGAAGGGCCCACAACCGAAAAAGCACTGCGCTGCCTAATAGCTAAGCGAGCCCGTAGAACTAGGTGCTTACCCCTCGTCGCAGAGCGAAGTAGGCCTACCCGACGCGCTGCAACGTCGGACACTGGGCGGCAAAGATCGCGCAAGTATATGGAGCGCAGCCAAGAACGCAACGAGAAACCAGAGCAACAATACGGTAAGAAATCCACTGAGACACAGGCAGCCAATGCAACACATCACGCATGTATGCAGAGACGTGGCAAATTAGGAAGCCGTCCATTAAGCCGAGCAGCCGAGCGCAGAAGTCAATCTAGTCGCCCCAGAACCCCAAAGGGAAGGCCAGCAAGTAGTGAGCAACAGTGGTCAATTAGATTTGTAACGAAGGCGTCAACAAAAACCACGACAGCATCATGAGAGAGAGAGAGAGAGAGAGAGAGAGAGAGAGAGAGAGAGAGAGAGAGAGAGAGAGAGAGAGAGAGAGAGAGAGAGAGAGAGAGAGAGAGAGAGAGAGAGAACGAGAGACCACTCGCAACTGACGAAGCTGATAATAACAACTCCGTGCAACCAGGTTCACATGTTGAGACAAAGTAAGCTCAGAGTCAAGAGTAACTCGCAGATTACGAACTGCGAGGGAAAAGGTTATGTGAGGAAAGAGCTTGGTAAGCTGGGGAGAGTCTATAACCTGAAGCTGCCTACGGCCACACAACCAATAACTGTGTTTTAGAAGGATTCAAGAGTAACCGATTGGAAGCCATACGCAGTCAGACACATCTGACTCACAGTAGCCACCGCACAATGGTATAGTTAAGAACAACACTACTTGTTTATAAGTCCCTGTTTTGTGTTTCCAGGGTATGAACGTAAGAAAATTCGATTAGAATGGCATGAAGAGTTCAGTTGGTTTAATTCACTGCTGCGGTAGAATTGTATTCAGTCATACAGATAGAATGTTTTAGAAATGTAGATCGTAATTGATTTCATACTTCACTGTCTTTGAGGCCTGCACAATGAATTACACATACATGTATGCGTACCTTGTGTAGTGTGTGTAATACTGTACGTATCAGGACACTTAATGTAGCGCAATATTTACATCACAAAAGCGCTGTACCTTTGACAATCTAACAGATATGTGAAAATCTGGTCTATCGTTTATTCAGTCGGTTTTCAAAGACCTGGTCGGGACCAGGGCCTGGGCATACGCTTCCCACAGGAAGATACAGGCTGGATAAGTTTAATACGTCACTCACAATAGATAACATAACCACATCTGACGAAGGACCATACGGCTGCACTGTCATCAGCGATGAAGGAGGTTTCGGGTCTGTTCTTCGGGTGCGCGTTGAAGGTTTGTCTTGATATATATTAATGATAAGATGCATTGAAACTGTGTTAAACAGCTGGATAGTATGATATCGACAGATTTCTTGTTAATCTTATTGGTAATTATAGTTTAAAATAAGCAATGTTTCATGGAGAATTTTTCACATTTCTAGAAGTAGCAGATGTCAAAGTCAGAAATTGGTTTTACAGCAATTTTAAAATAGTACTTCCTATGTTTAGGCCAGCTTATTGTGGGTTTGCGTCATAAGATAGCCCGATAAGAAAGTTCCAAAATGACTGACAGCTGAATTAAAGCTGCCTTCGAAGCTCCGTGACTCGTTTTGGCAGCTCCCAATCCGGCCCAACAGCTCCTAAGCCTGCCATAGCAGATCCTCTGCCTCCTCTCTTTGGTCTCTCTGGCCACCGGATTAGGAACCACTCTTGACCATCACTTCACAACTCCTGGACTTGACGCAGAGCTCGCAAATAAGCTCATGCTGTGCACTTAGCTTTACAGCAGCGCTTTAGAAGTGTGGAGCTTACGAATACAATTAATTGCGATGAATTGATGATGCGTCAATAGGGTGGAGAAACTTTAACGACTGTTAAAAACCGGATTAAAAGTTTAGCCTAGTTCCTGTTGTCCGCCATTTCTGAGACGTCATCCTTGTCGTCCATTTTCTCGACACGATAGAAACGACCCCATGCGCCGTGGATACTTCATTTCATATTTATTTCATGTCCAATTCGACTAATAAACATGGAATCCTATTTAAAATTATATAGAAAAGCATCTAAAAATAGAGAGGCGATTTTAGTAAGGGGAGACTGTATCGTAGATAGGGAGATTCTATTTTAATGGGAGAGACTTTGTTCCAATACAGAGTCTCCGGGGGAGAAACTATTTCAGCTAAACTGAGATTCTGTTTCGAGGGAGACTTAATAAAGTCACACTCTTGATCACATTCTGCTACGTGTCTCAGTCTGTTTAACTCTATCTGAGTTATGTGGGAGGTCAAACGATGCCCTACAATTGCGTAACAGATCGCAGCTTCTTCTTTAGTATTTTTTTCATACTGAAGCTAATCTAGCCTTGTCAAGTTTTTGAAAAAGAAGAAGAGCAGTCCGTTAAGCTAGCCTGAGAGGCAGCAATGATTACAAAGTGTTATCGATTTCAGTTTCTTAGCCTCGGCATATGAGGGCAGGTGGCCAGTCCTCTCCCTCATCTTCCCAATGACAGTATGCGGTCAATGTCCTCATTATAGCTGAGTTGACAGGTGAGGCAGAAATCTCGAGACAAATTTCTTCTCTGGCGGGATTTGAACCGCCAACCTTTTGGTTGTCACTACAGCACTCTAACCCCTAGACTATCGTGCACGCCATGTAAATTTTAAGCAAGTGCTAATGATTATTCATACAATTATGTCCTGTTAATTGTTCTTGCTATTTTAATTTTTAATAACGCTTGTATCTCTGTAAAGCAGACTTCACATTTGACGCAGGTTGAGACTTTCAGTAGACGAAGGAGTAATCATGGCCCTGTTGACTGTTCGTGTTTCAGCGGAGCCTATGTTTCCCACTGTAAATGACGCTCCATACGATGTCAATGTGACTGAAGGCGAATCGTTTACCTTCAAATGTAACCCTGCAGCGAAACCAGAGGCTAAGATTGTCTGGCTTCAAGATGGCAAGGAATTAGATCGTAAGTGATGGTGCAACACATTAGTGTTCTTGTATATATGCATGTATATATGTTTAAATATATGTGTGTAGGTGCTTATGTGTTATATGTATGTATGTATGCCTGTATGTATTTATATATGTATGCCTGTGTATTTATGTACGCATGTAAGTATGTATTTATGTACGCATGTAAGTATGTATGTAAGTAAATAAATATGAACGTATAATATTAGATGTAGTACGAATCTACTACGTATGTATGCATTGCAGCTGTGTCAAAGTATGTAAGTATGTATGTATTGTGTCAAAGTATGTAGGTATGTATTGTATGTATGTATCGGATGTACAGTGAATGTATGTAGGTATGCATGCATGTATAATTATATGCATGTATGTGTAATGTGTATATGTGTATGCATATGTGTATGTATGTTCGTACGCATGTTGACATGGCATTGTTTGCATCCAGATATTTCTCGAGAGGTGCGCAGCAAGAGAAGCTTAAATTATTTTTAGAATCAAGAGCTGTTTCTAATGATTTCAGTGGAAGATTATGCATGAAAGATGCTCGGCGACATAAGAAAGTACGTTGTGCTGCAACCTTTATCAGTGAGCGCTTACCAATAATATACATTATTCCATTGCTAACCTGATACAATGTCAGAATACTTAGTGGTTGACCAAGTTTTGAGCTGTGCAGTAAAGGATGGACTGAGGTTGAAGTATGCTAGTTGTTTTCTTAAAGCTAGCAAACTTCCCAAGAGATTTCTCTTCAGCAACGACATGAAAAGTCTGACGATCAGAGATGTTTGTCGAGACTGCGTCGACCGAGAGCGTAAAACGGATCTGACGGTTATTCAGTGCAATGCGAGCAACGTTCACGGATACGCCTTTGCTCAAGGATATCTGAACGTATTCGGTAAGTTAAGAATAAATGCCATAGCGAGTTCAAACTCTTGAAAATACACTAGATAAAAGATCTTCAAATTGGTGAATTCTTTAATCCCCTCCTCCCACCTGCATTTAAGGATTTCCTCCCACATGCCTCCGACATTCACACGCACTTCACTAGGAATTTAGCAGCAAATCGTCCTGTCAAAGCTCATTCAAACACTCGACGCTTTACTATTAAATCATACGGCACTATAGTATGGAACGCTTTACCAATAGAAATCCGTTCCTCTAATACTCTGCAAAGGTTTCAAAAAAAGATTACGTGCATTTCTTCTTTCCTCAATTGTTTAGTCACATTCTGGTTCAGTTTCTGTTTTTAAACAGCTATACTGTCACTAGAAGTGCAAATTACCGCAAATTACCGCGTTTATTTAAGGATCTAGTTAAATTTATAGTTAAGATCGTGTTATCACTTGTTTCTGGATAAGTTCTGCGATAACGAGCTTGATAGAGAACATTCAACTCAGCGTCTGTTCGGTGCTGGAAGTCTATCTCTTCATTATTTTAAGAAACGTTTAAAAACTCACTATTTCTTATTGGCTTTCAAACATCCGGATATCTAAATGCTCTTTTCATCTGGCGTCTGACTAACCTCGCCGCAGATTAGCATTTCTGTGTAAACGCGTAAACAAGTTAATAGTAGGCTAATCTACACATTTCTATTAAACTATTCGAGAACCTTGGGCTTTCGAGTGCTACCACTTAAGAGAAGCCTAAATCGTTTTCAGGATTAAGAGCTGTTTCCATTGATTTCAGTGGAAGATTATACAAGAAGATGTCCGCTTAACTACAGGAGTTCCTGTTCGATAGATCCAACATTTGCTTTATTTTTAAAAGTTCTTTTTTAAAGCATTAGTTTTGTCCTTGTAAAACACATAGCTCATATACATTATAACTCTTCTTCGGAATTTTAAAAGCCAAATTTTGGTGTGCTATGCACAAGGATACACATTTGCTTCGGGATAACTGAACGCCCTCAGTAAATTTAGTAATAAATGCCATATTCTGAAGCTGTTCCATCATACAGTATACAATTTGGTCAGCTTTTCACGCAAACTTTATTCAGTGGGAACCTGACGCACAGAAATTAAAAACCAACGCATTAGATATGTGCCATATAGTGATACCCACATAGCCTATCTTCCGTCTGCAATAAAGGCGATGAGCAGCCAGTTTAATTAACCGGTGAAATTAATGAAAACATTAACCTTTCAGATACGTACTGCGATAACGAACTTGACAATAAGTATTCAATTTACTGGAATCATACATTGGCCGGCAAAGAAATTTCTCGACCTTGTCCAGGTAACAGCAACTCTGTATTAAACATAAAGAGTTCAACGAAGTTTTGTTAACCGCTTTGATCATACCACAGGAATGATAAACACTAACTTATCAGTTACGCCTATATCATTCAGTCATAAGTTTTCCAATCACTGGAATCTTAAATTCCACAGGAATAGGCTATGCCTTAATGGTACACCTTAGTAGCTCATCTTCCGTGTCCAATAAATGCGATAAGCAGCCAGAATAAGTAAACTTTAATCTCCAACTCTTCCTTGTTGCAATTTATGACAGTGTTGACTTTTCAGATACGTATTGCGATAACGAACTTGATAGAGAGCATTCAATTCACTGGATTCGTACATTGGCCGGCAAAGAAATTTATCGACCGTGTCCAGGGGACTCCACTGGTGGGAAACTCTTCTAAACAAACATACGTTCAGATAAAAATATTCTGCGACTTTTGATCACCCACCTCTAATCGTGATAATAATTTTTAGATTTTGCAGCGTCCAAAAAGCGAAGTGGCCGGAATCAGTTTATTCGCTTAGTCAAAACAAAATAGTTTGGCAAGGTCAAAATCGGTTCAAAGTCAAGGTCTAAAGGGTCAGGCAATGTCATTGATGGCACCTTTTTGTATTGCCATCCGTTGACTCTCAGATGCTCTTGAAATGTTGACATCGTCCTCTAGTTGGAAAATACATATCGCGTCATTTAAAGAAAACTTATCACTGGCGCTGTAATGCATGTGCGCTAATAAGCTCCAAATACCGGCTGCGGTTGCTTACTTGCTTGTAACCCATTTTAATTCAACTATAGCCTAGATGAGTTCTTTTTGATTGCTTGACTTGGTCAGTTAAAGCCGTGTTCCACCTGTTCGTCTGTCGCTTCTTTGATACTCACACAGCAGATTTTATGCTGCAACATCTAAAGCCTATAGCATAACGCTTTGCGAAATATATATTTTGTCTATTTTAGGTTTGTGTTCAAGAAAGTGTCTTATGAGCAGGGATGCGATCGCCTTTTGGTCTAAGACGAACTACAATGATTGCTTTGACAGGAAATTTAGAGATTTAGTAGACAGAGTAAATAAACGATCTTTCGTTTCTATAAAAACATTCAGAAGTTATAACTGGTTTTAACGAGATAACTGATTTTTGGTAGAACGAGTCGCTTATTTGCATGAAAATTGGATGGTTTGATTAAAAAGACAATGCATTCCAGACAAATGAATTAATAAATTCGCAGCACGTTTACAGTTGCAGTAGGTTGTCACGCCTTTCCAAAATTGCTTTCAATTATAAGCTTATTCCTTTGCTCTAATACGCTCCAGGTAAATTTGGACTGCCATTAACGCTAACGTACTTAAAATGAAAAATGCAAAAAACAAAAAAAGTTAAAGTATCCGTGCTGTCTGTTCTCAGTCAACGATTGACAATCTCGAAAGTTCTTTGATTCTACCTAGATCCAACCGAACGCATAATTATTGTCAGTGGTCAATGAGAATATAATTTAACGAAATTGCAGTTGACAGTTTTAGACATAACCTAACCCACCTGTGGACCTAGTCCCACTTTATGATTTGCCCAGCTTGGGCTTATAAAAAATCCTACAAACGTGGTGCGAACAACTCGGATTCTGACCTGGAACGGACAAAACAACCTGGATATTGCGGACTTGATTTGATATAGAGCCGGCGAATAATAAGGCAATAAGCTAGTCTCCATGACGGGGTTTTTGTGTGGCGTTGAGAAATTTAGAAGATTTACATTTGAATTTACATTACAACGCGCCTTCATCCCTTGTCAAGACGTATACACTTCCAAACTGATGGCTGCAACAGTTTATAGGAGACGTTACGCACAGCTGTAAACTGTACCAATGATCGCCTCTATGCAAACAACTCTGAGCTGAAAAAGTAAGCAACCTATCTACCTATAACTCGACTGATCTTGTAGTTCTTATGCTACAGTAACGAGAAAGAATTCTTTTTAAGGTCAATGACATTAATGCAACCGCGTCGTCAAACCAGAAGATCGCGAGACAATTGTCAGCATTGACTAATAAGAGCGAAGGCCTGAGCTCAGGAAATCTTAACGCCTCAGTGATGATCATATACCGATTGGCTGTTCTGAGAAGCGACAGCACCAACGACCCAAACGAAACGGAGATCAAGGTACGACTTATATGTAATTACAATATCTGCAAATACATACGCATACATTTGCCCATCGTGACTTCTTTCGTCATAGACCTTCCGATATACAGACGAACTTTTGCATAGCACTCTGTTCAACATACATTTTCAAACGGTCTTCAAAGCTAGTGTTCGAAACTGTGTGATAGTTGTGTGTGCAGCGCTTTTCTTAGGAACACAGAAGTCATAACATCGATATATAATAGTGACAATTTATATGGCGCCGTAAATAATCCACGCGTTACAAGGGCGCCTCAGTCAACTAACAGCAGGGTAGGCCTTGGAAAACAAATAAGTCTTGAGTCCGGATTTGAAGGAGTCAAATCGTGTTAGCAGCTCGCAGGGTACGAGGAAGACCGTTCCAGCATCTAGGGTCGGCCGCCGAGAAATCGCGGTCGCCAAAGCGGGCTCTCATCTAACGCGAAGATCGCTTTTCTCGAGCGATCGGAGTCGCAACCCGGAGGCGGAAGAATGCGTCCCGATTGCGTCGCGCAAATACTCAGGCGCGGCCCCATGAAGTGAACTTGTAAACGTAGATTTTGACTGGCAGCGTAGTGCAGAACATCACTGAGGAGCGGCGTGACATGATCGTATTTCCTCCGGTTGCATAGCAGCCTCGCAGCAGCGTTGAGAACGGACTGCAGGCAATCCAAGAGGCACTCTATATATGCATACATGTATACATTGCTGCATACATATATACATACATTGATAAATACTTTGATAAATACATACGGTAGGCCTACATATCCACATACATTGATAAATACGGGTGATAAATACATTGATAAATGCATACATGCATGTATGCATGCATGTACATTGATACATACATACATACATACATAAATACATACATACATTGATAAATACATACATTGATAAATTCATACACACATACATTGATGCATTGTATGCATGCATATATACGCTTCTGGGTCTTCCTGTTGTATGCCAGCGTTGCTGTTTATTGTGCTTATTGTCATTTGCGGGCTGTACTTCGGAGCAAGAAGCGAATGGTTGTGAATAATTATGAATACATGCATGCATATATGCATTGATACGTACATTGATAAATACATATATACGTGCATACACATATCGTTACATATATACAATGTTACTTACATTGATACATTATATTATACATTTATGTATGGAACTGAATGGTTTTATTTTTGTTTTAACGCGCGATTCAGTCAATAGTTCAAACGACCAGCAACGTTCTTCAACCGAACAACTCCAAATCATGGAAAGAACTCGAAGCTGTAAATCGAATACTTTCCTTTTGAACCAACACATATTCAGTGACAAAACCTGACAATTTCACTTTTAATTATTACTGGGAAGTAATTTTTTCGAGGCTATTCTCTGCAACTTCATTTAGCCCAATCTTATATAAATCTGTAAGATAATTAATCCGCAGTTTTAATCCATTCCACAGGTCTCATCATTCAGATGTTTCACTCACTTCTTACTGTTCTTTCTGGAATCCATAAAAGAGATTTGCACAAACTTATTATAGTTCGAAAATCTCTGGATTTAGAGCAATAGCAAAACCCCTAAGTATCAACATAGCGTACCAGTATTGCTCTCATTACTTTGGCTTATTTCCTATAGAGCATAAAAACAGTTCAATTCAGCGTGCGCTCGGCTTCTCTTCTGACTTTGACTGCTATCTCATGTGCTGATTGAAGAATTCTGACAGTGGCAAAATGGAAGTCGTTAGATTGGATTATCCATTATGCATATTTAATAACAACTTCAGGACTAACGAGATCATGTTTCTCTCTGTTCAACCGAAGGTTAATAGAACAGTGGCAACAGCCATCTTGTTCTCAGCTGACGTCTACGGCCGAAGTCTATCCATGCTTAACAAATATAACCACAGCACCGAAATTGCGGATTACATGGGTAAGAAGATACAGTTAAGACGCCGATCATAATGCAAAACAACATGGTCGACTAAGTAATATCCTTCTACGTGTATAGGTACATGCTGGAATCATTTTCCCATAAAGAAGTCATTGTGTTTTTCATCAAAATGCTAACTCTCACAGGTCTGAAGTCGTAGGTTTGCATAATCTTAGTTAGTAAAATAATAATACTTACGATGAAACCTAATGTAACCTAGTATAGCATAATGTAACCTAATGTAACATTTATCATTCACATCAGCGATTCATTCATTTCATAGATTCATATAGCGCCCCTTCAAAATTATCTACTGAGGAGCACTCCGAACCCCAAAAAGAGAACAGTCTTGAAGTTAGAATAGAACGCGGCCACACGGGTTCTAGGCATTAGGCGTAGTGCCAAAGGCAGTCCATTTCTGAATGCAGGGCCAGCAAATAGAAAAGCACGGTGCTGCATAATAGAAGTCGCAACCGGGGGACAAGAAGCTCAGCCAGCCTAGAAGAGCGGAGAGAACCACGGCGCTGAACACTCAGGGTGGTGTAGCAGCGATCCTGTAAGTAAACAGGGCCACAACCACGAGGCAACGCCAGACCAAAGCAGATATCCGGTACGGTAAGTGATCCGCTGCAGGAAAGGCAGCCAATGCAAGACATCCCACATGTAATAATCAGTGACATGGCCGAATCTTGGAATACGGCCAATAAGGCGTGCCTCCACGCGCGTAAGACCCGATCCAAACACCCAACCCGAGCCGCCGGAAGACTCACATAGGGTTGTTGAGCTGGCTTCTTTGACGGAGCTTTTGTGTTGCGCTGAGAAAATGTGATGTAACACAATGTAATCTAATGGTGCCTAATTATTATGTCGGTTTCATATTTTCTCAGCGCAACACAGGGTAAGCCACTCAACACCGACGCTATATTATTTCGAGTCGTAAATGGACAGGCTGTTTGGCAGGTGTCAGCGCCAGGTCAGAAGAATTCGAAAGAGCGTCAAGTAGTGGTTGTGAGTAGGAGTGCTCGTTGGTTGAGGATGTCACAAAGTTGTCGATTACCCAATGAGGCACAGATACAGCCAGCAGTGAATTATACTCGATCATAAATTATTCAGTTTTACGTATCAGAAACTGAACATCTCGCCTGGATTAAGGTCCAAACCGAATACAAAAGTTTTGCTTTCCCTAAGATCTTGCGGATGTCAAACACACCAGAGTGGTTTACGAAGCAGAACAGGCTCGAAGGACTAAATTTTTGCAACACCTGGCTACTATTTTATGTGAAACATGGTCAAAAGTAAAAGCTACATAGATCTACCTTGTTTAAAAAAATCCGAACTCACGAGGTCTCGAAAATATTGCCAACTGGACATACTAAGTGCTAGGTGAATACCATGATACATACCCGCATTCAGATCTAAGCAAGCTGAGTTTTTAGTCAGCATCATCTGTTCAGTTTTAGAAGCATGGTCATTGAAAAAGTCAGAACTGCCACTTCAGCTTGAATTTCCAAGTCGCTCAGTTTGGGATGAAACCAGAGGCGACAAAATATCAATATCTATGGAAACATTAGCGAGCAGTAAGTAGCATATTGTTTTGTAAAATTTCTTAGATACTCTAAACTGCCGCTTCTTAATAATATTAAACACTATCTGCGCCCTACACAATAGATTAGTTAGTCCCCATTATATAGACACTAAACATTGCGCTGCAGGGCTATACGTGTGTGCGCCTAAATCGTGTATTAGTTCATTAAGAAAATAGACGTTCATCGGTGAAACTCGTCGCATTGGCTCTGCCTGTTGAAAAGAAACGAATGTGTTAATCTGATTAAATCCACATTATCAACACACATTGCAATTACTTACATACCTACGCGAAAGCACATCAATTGAATGTTCTGTTAGTGTCACTGTTTCACAGACTGAGCTCTCTCTGTGGTTCATACTTTAATATGACTAACTTTTCAGGCATTTCATCAGAAAGTCAGCCTTCTTTGAACATGTGGGGTTCGTATTATCGAACCATTGACGATTACCTTCCAGGAAAAAAGTAAGCAACTTTAAAATATTAATACAACGATACATTGTTACATCCACCTCAAGCCACCGCGTAGGGACCCTGGGCAAGTCCTTCACTCGCAATTGCTCATGCGCTTCGGCGTGAAACTCCGATTCAGTGTCCACGCTGTAGTCGGGAGCGACTCTGAGTAGATATCTTGAAGGGGCGCTATAACAAGTGCTCATACATACATTATATAATTATTATTGAAGTGCAAAATGTTAAAGTCATTGTCCATTGGGATAAAACATAGACCTATCGGAATATGATGCGGCAGTTTCGATGGCTGTATTGTGTTTGTTTCTAAAGTTAGGTGATCATCTCCCGTAGATTATCTTTTAAGTACAAGTCTTGATGTGTGGATGTTTGTTTGTCCCAATAATTCCCTGATCCAATCCAAAACGCCCGCTCTAATCTAATGACCTTGTTTAGTGTCGTTCCTATAGTGTACGATGACAGGTTGAAGTGAAACAGCGTAAAGGTCGAGTGTAAAGTGTAGGATTTTTTCTTTATTTGAACTTCCAACCTCCTAAATGTCCAAAAGTTAGGTTGCCCGGGGTGTTTTTCAAAAATAAAATAAGCACTTGTGTCGAACTATCGATATAGAGACAATGATTTCATCAACTCAAGAGTTCTGTCGTTTTCAATTGGTGGACTGAAGTCCAATGAAACACTGAAGAGACCAGTCCTTGTAACGTTACAACATAACCAGGTACAGTTTTATCAACCTCAGGTCAAGTGCAACATAGGCTACAAGTTTACGTAATCGTAATCGTAATAACAATCGTAATCTCAAAATTCCTAAAGCGCTATATACTAAGGATCCTATTCTTGACTGACACTTAATTGCTCCTATTAGATTCTATTTCTGCCCTTCCTCAATCTCCAGGAAAGAATTGCAGTCACGAAATGCATAAACACCGAGCTATATTATACGCACAGAGAAGGCAATTTCTGAGTGTGGGACCCTTGAGAGAATATATGGAGGAACAACAGACTCAGCATGAAGACTGTGTCTATATAACGCATGCATAGTGTTGATTAGGCTACGTTGATGTACGAATAATCTTAGACAGCGCAAAGACAGTGGCAAACAAATATTCATGGAGGCAGCACATCAAAGTTGTCTGAGAAGAATACTGGATGTTTCGTGGCGTGATATAATATAATATAAAATCATTAGAGAGCGGACGGGAAATAGGATATATAGAGAACACTATCAGAAAGTAGATTAAAGTGTATGGCGCAGGTGGTTCAAATGGACAAGGATAGGAGAGCCAATGGACGCGCAGGAGGACTTAACAATGGACAGAGATGATTGGAGAAGATGCGTTGCCCGTTTTGCATACCTGCGCTGGAAGAACTAGGTACTAAGCAAGTACTAAGCAAGTACTAAGTAATTAAGTTAGCACTAACTAAGTACTAAGTAAGTTGTAAGTAAGCAGTATGTAATTAATCAGCATACTTTAATAATATTTCTTTCCATCGTCCCTTTAACGAAAATTATCCATACATTGATAATGAACATCATAATCTGTAGGGTAGTCAGGATAATCATGGATGTGCACCTAGCTACTTGTCCAATATGAAATAATTTAATCAGCCGCAAAACCACTTTATAAATGAAGTCTTAATTGGTTGAAGTTGCATGTAGCCTACATGTAAATTGATTGTCTTTGGCAAATGCAGGAAAAAGGGATGAGATTCAGAAGAACGTGCGCTTTCTGGAACTTCGACCTGTAGGCATTTAATTCTGCATAAAAAGTAACCTTAACGATCACACTAGCAGGAATTAGACAATGGCTAGTGCTCTAGTGGTCTAGTCTTTAACAGTCTTTAATACACCATTTGCAAACGTACAACAGGACATCGATTACATAATGTAGGCCTAATGATAAAACATCGAAGTAATAATATTGATAATAATAACATGTAAATAGTCATATATTTTGCGAAACATATATATTAGCTGTGCCGCATCCTGTACAGTGATAAAACGCTGTGCAGCATCCTACATGTATATAGCGATAAATAGAATAGTAAGGAGGCCAAAGCGCGAAATATTACGGTTGCGCGAGCGAGGTCGAAGCCGCTACTCTTTACTTATTTATTGTTTTGCAACTACAGTGTTGTCAGAAATGAGACATATATATAGCTTTGAAATTAATGGCCACTGTATTGGTCACAATATATTGCTCTATGACCTGGTTCGTATGTTTCGTCTGGATCCCATATTTTGCTTAATGTTTCAGAGGCGAATGGGATTCTACTGGGTGTTTTGTGACTTCGACGAATTCAACTCATACGATCTGTGGTTGTGATCATTTGACAAACTTCGCCGTTATGATGAGCCTAAATCCTTCGGCAAGCAACTAACGTGATAGCTAGGCTAACCTTGTAACTCGAAGAGTAGGCTACGGGTTCGAGCCTTAGTTTCTCAAGTTTTAGGTTTCACAAGTGTTACGTTTCACAGATTCTGAATTTTCAAGCTTTCCAAGTTGTAAGTTTCTCAAGTATTAGGTTTCTCAAATTTGGCAATGATTGCGAATTTCACAAGTTTTTAGTCTTAAGTTTCACATGTGTTAAGTTCCTAAGTTACTCAAGTTTCAAACTGTCTGAGTTGTAAGTTTTCTAAAAGTTTTAAGTTCTCTAAAAGAGACCTAGATAACATTAGGTAGGCCTACCATTAGGTTACATTAAGTTACATTGTGTTACATCACATTTTCTCAGCGCAACATCAAAGCTCAGTTAGGGAAACCAGATCTACACCTCTACATGGGTCTTCCGGCGGCTTGGGTTGGGTGTTTGGATCGGGTCTTGCGCGCGGCGGCCGTATTCCAAGATTCCGCCATGTCACTGCTTACATGAGGGATGTCTTGCATTGGCTCCCTTTCCCGCAGCGGTTCACTTACCGGATCTCTGCCTTGGTCTGGCGCTGCCTCGCGGATGTAGCCCCTGTTTACTTACAGGATATATGCTGCTTTTACTACTGCAGCAGTACTGCTGTTGCACAGCTTAACTTAACTTTAAGTTATTATCTTAAAGTTAAATTACTGCAGTACAATTACAATGATTAGGCTATTAAATTAGAATTTGAAATTTCCTTTTTTATTTTGCGTCAAATTCAATCATTAAATTGAATTTGACGCGCAGCATAACTTAACTTTAAGTAAATATCTTTAAGTTAAATTGTTTCAGTATAATTACAAGGATTATTAAATTAGAATTTGAAATTTCCTTTTTTTTATTTTCGCGTCCAATTCAATCACTACATTTATTTTTTCAATATCTCATTTTTAGACTTGCGTAAGTTCGTAGGTCCTAGGCACAGCGCCGGACTGTGCCTAATGGATAAAACCCCGGACAAAACCCCCCGGACAAAACCCCCCCGGACAAAACCCCCCCGGTATAAAACCCCCCCAGACAAAACCCCCCCACTCACAACTGTTGACAATAAAATATTGACTAGATAGTCTAAATAGATAGGACAAAGCCCCCCCGGACAATTCCCCCTACATATATATAATAATTGTTATAAAATAATTACATATATTTTTATATTATTATATAATTATATTTATGTATATAAATTATATAATATATAATTAAATTAAAATAATTATATTAATATAAATAATATTTATATTAAATATTATATATTATTAATAATATATAATAATATATCATAATTATAATTATTAATATATAATATTATAATTAATATAATTATAATTGTTAATTATAATTATTAATTATAACTATAATATAATTAATTATAACTATTATATAATTAATTATAATAATATTTATTAATTAATATAGTTATAATTATATGTATAATATATAATATTAATATATTATATTAATTATTATAATTATATAATTATTATATAATATATAATTATTAAATTATATATGTAATATAATATATACACATATACATAGGTATTTATATAATTATATTAATATTTAATAATATATAAAAATATATATTAATATTATTAATATCATATTAATTTTATAATAATTAATTATATTGTTATTGATTAATTACAATAATTATTATATAATAATAATTTAATTATTTTGTTATTATATATATTATTAATTATAAATTGAATTATAATATATATATATTATTTATATTAATATAATTAATTATATTAATTTAATTATATATTATATAATTTATGCTGTTGATCAGAATCTCTTTAACACGTTTCCAGTTACTTGCTAGATTATTTAATACCTCTTCAATTTGTCACCTGATTACGGAGCTGGTGGGTGGGTATTATACCGGGGGTTTTGTCTGGGGGGGTTTTATACCGGGGGGTTTTCCGGGGTATCTCATTTTTAGACTTGCGTAAGTTCGTAGGTCCTAGGCACAGCGCCGACTGTGCCTAATGGATATTACGGCCCAAGTCACGAACATCACATAAAATTCATTAAGCCTTGATAATTACAAATTTGAATTTCAATTCTCAAAGTGTGAAGTCTTTAGGCAAAGCTCTGCGTCAGCCTGCTCTTTGGCACCCTGTCAATCCTTACAGCCTTATTACATTACATTGCAGTTTAGCTAAGTATTATTATTTTAATGATAGTCATGGTAATATTAAATGACTACTCTGACTCATTAAAACTGTTACTTTTGCAGGAAGACAAGTGGTTGTCCCTCATTTCAATCATTGGTTGCAGTATTTCGGTCGCTGCTCTCATGCTTACCATTATCGTCTATGTCTTAACTTGGAAGTAAGTTTCAAAAACCATCTGGAGTTCTCAAAATATTCTTGTCAACTGCTCCATAATATTCTTTGTCGCTAAAGTGTAGTATTCGTAATTCAAGAAGTTAGATTTATTATGTCTATCGTTGGAAGTAATATATTTTTATTTATGTTTCTCTCATAATGATTTCAACTGTGGCGGAATGTGTAAAGAAATCCATTAAATTTTGTGTTAAGATTGTTTGTTTGTTGGTAACTCTTTGCTTCGTACACGCCTAATACATTTAAATAATTATTGCTCTCTTATTTTATGTGTTATTAACAGAGACGCTAAATCAGCCCAGGCAACTGTACTTCTTAATCTCTGCGTCGCTCTAATCATTGCTTATATCATCTTCTTGACAGGAGCAGACAACTTAAATTCCAAGGTAAAACCACATTATATGGATGACGCTCTGTAACAATTTAGCTGAATAGTCCTCATTGTCAAACAAACATTTGTTTGGTGAGGATTTTAGAAGTTAGCTTCATCGTCAAACAGACATTCGTTTCGTGTGGATTTTTCTAACCTTCCTATCTGTTTCGCCTTCTGCTGTAAACTCTTCTTTTGTACGGAGTTAATTTTCTGTACATATATCGAGCATTACTTGCTCTTAATTCCTAATGAACTTTAAGGCTTAAACTACCGAAGACTATTTAGAACAGGTTGTAAATATCGGTAAGTTGCATTATATCTTAACTTAATACGAGAAAAATCATAGCAAGTAGGCTACATCAGATTTTCTTGAGGTCTAAGGCAACGTTGCTCTGTTGCACCACTACACTCCTGAGCTGCGATATAATATTGTAAAGAGTGCTCAGGCTAAAGCTGAATTTCTGTATAAACAGCGATAAAGCTGCGATATACTTAATAGTAAATCGAGGTTTGCCCACATATCCGCATCCAGTTCAAAATTCTAACTCTTATGCGCAAGTGTTTGGTCGGAGTAGTTCTGGCTCTTTCATACGTTCTGTATCTCGATCTCTTCATTCCCTGGTCGCTCCGCTCTCCGCTAGGCCTTCTGGTTGCATGCGAGGGCTCAATCTACAAACTTTGCTTATATCGGCGTGTTTAGCTGGCACCACCTTCCGCTAGAACTGCGGCTTGAGCTCCTCAGCATTTCCCTTCCTCTGTTTCGGAAACGCCTGAAGTCTATTTTCTTTCTGTTGTTTTATTAAATAAACGAATATACATGCTTCGTCAGTGGTAGCGCTAACTTTGTTCGGGAGCGCATCTGAATCGTTGAGTGGCGCTTTATAAATGTTCGATTACAGTTACAATTACAATTATGAATATTGAACGAGTTGCTTTTTGGTCTGCTGTAGGTCGGTTGCAAAGTCGTTGCCGTTCTGTTGCACTACTTCTTCCTGGCTGCTTTTTTCATCATGTTGATTGAAGGCGTCGAGCTGGTGCTCTACATCATCTTTGTCTTCCACGTCAGAAGAACCAGAGAAACCATTATGCTCATTGTTGCCGCTTGGGGTAAACATTTCATGGCGTGTTTTCTTGTATGCCTAGGTTACACTAGACTACAATACAACTTATATTTTTTATGACCTTCTGCTTCAGAAAGCATTCGTCTTTCGAATAAGCTGCTTTGATCCATTCTCCAGTTCACCCATTCCTATCCACTCCTTCTCTTCGCCACGCTTGACAACTCAGCGCATCGCTCTGCACTCCGCTTCAAACCAACGAGAGGTAGTCTCAACCAGCGTGGACAAATGATCATTGGGTAGGAGTGAAATCCATAAAGGAATTTGTCTTCGGGTGTAGATGTGCTACTTTGATCGTAAATGGACCACGCCCCAAAGAATATTTTTCACAGATCAATGTAACAAAAGGATTAGTGTAACTTAACTTAATTGCTAATTGGCGATTACCTCTTTATTTAGGGACGTTTTAGTGTGGTTTAACTTAATTGCAAATTCCTGATTACCTAGTCATTTAGGAACTTTGGTGTAACTTAACTTTATTGCTATTCCTTGATTGTTTCTTCTTTTAGTTTTAATAGACTAAAGTATCATCCCTAATACATATAATTTGCGTGCTGTACTTTGTCTCGGTGTTCCATATAAATTTTACGTTTTTCTTACATGTTCAGTTCTTCCACTCATCATTGTGGGCGTGTCTCTCGGATCCAGGAAACTTGAAGGATACGGCCACGAGAAAGCGTCAGTAACTTTTTTAAATAAAATAAACATAAACACGATTTTAAAGGCTCGCTGACTTTATGCAGAGGCGCCCTTGTAACGGCATGGCTGTGTTACGGCGCCATATAAATTGTCACTGTTATTATTATTATTATTATTATGCAGCTTATGACTTATATGGCACTTTTGTTTAAACCGTTCAAATGAACTATCAGTGCCTTTGTTTAGCTTCTGCTGTTCTTGCTGTTCAGCTGCAAGCGGGACCATCGGGGAAACAGCCAATTGTCGGCCAGGCATCCACCTTTATTGCTTATGACATGTTGTTCGTGCAAATCGGGGCGGAAAAAGTGATTGCAACAATTATTGTATTGTATATTCGTTTTAATAGATCTTCCCGATGTCAAACCGCATCAGGTTAACAATAAACCATAAGCAGAAATATGATTAGTTATCGTAGAATTGGTACGTAGTTTTATAACTGCTTTGCTTCGTTGTAGATGTTGGTTGTCAGTAGAGAGCGGTCTCATCTGGGCCTTCGTTGGTCCCGTCCTGTTCATCGTTACGGCAAGTAGCCTACCCAAAGCATCTTGTATTTTACGTCTAAACAGAACATATAGGCCTACAATATATAGTTTTTCATAAAGAACTTCAATTTTTACAGATTTCATTTTAATAAATTTGTATTTCTAGAGTCAATTGAAATTGGGTTTGCGATAATATAAATTGAAAGCATATATGTAATCGGCAGGATAAAAACTAAGCACGTATTCATATAAACAGAAAGATATTATAAAAAATTAATATTTTATGACTAAGCCATTCGTATAATGGGTAAAATCTGAACAACTGCAAAGTGGCGTATAAGTTTGACTACAGTTCAACGATTTAACCTACAACTGATGAGCACCAACACCAGGTCTCAACACTTCAACGACGAGACTGGACTCAATTATATCCCAGCATGATTATCCAGCAATGGTCCTATTGGTGTGGTGTATAATGTAAACAAAAAACACTAAGCACAGAACCCTGATATATATCCTGATACAACAAACTCACAAGGAGTTAGTATGACCAGAAGATTATTAATTTTTCTATACGTCACATTCCAGTCTTAAGCCTTATAACATTAAAATACTACTTTTGGCAGAAATCAATGCAGCTCATCGTCAAAGCGTTAAATGAGGTCAGTATCTGAATTTCTGGATACCGGCACTGAACTGATTTGCGTCTTGGTTCTGATGCGCCATCACCTTTGCATTGTACACTGGCGCAGGGATTAATTATTAATAATAGCCTATGCGCAAAATTATTGCCATGCAATGCATTGTGAGTTTCTTCCTTTATCATCACATGCTAAATGAATTCCTTTTTGAAACAGGTAAACTTCGTCATTCTAATTATCGTTCTAAGGTGGATGTCTAGGAAAAAATCTGCAGGCCTACTCGCTAACAACGCGAAGAAGAGAGACGAGATAAGGTAACCACTGTTATGAATCGAGAGCTCTGCTATCGTCGAGAATGTCTAAGTTGAAACAGGTAAACTTCGTAAAGTTCACCACGTGTGAAAGCTTACTTCACATACGAGTCCTTACTCAACCACGACTTGCGAGCGACTGACTTTATTCTTAACACTCACCAAGATACATGTACATAAAAATGAACTCTCGTCCTATGCATTCGATTGGTTATAATGTATGATTCTAAATATAAAGTCCAATCATTATAGAGCCTGTTCTTGTAACATTCTAATATAATTTACATAGGCCTACATTGTCTAAAACCAAAGCACCACCCCTCAGTGTTTCCGTTAACGCACAAATGGCCGTTTTTACGTCCGTAAAAAACGTCCAAACTTTTCTGTGATAGCCGACAGGGCTTTTTTAGCGTGCAGTTCTACACAAAATGTGCAGTTCTAAATCAATTTGTGGAACTGTAAAAGCATTTTTGTGCAGTGAAAAATTGCTAAAAAAGGTCATTGTCATCCAATTGTGAAAAATTTACCATGGGTTTTTGAAAACGTAGTGGATCCGTTCACGCCCCGGGCGTTAGCGGAACCCCAGTAGGCCTACTACATTCACGCTCGTCGCGTTATTGGCCAAAGCACGTCACGTGAACTTGCTTACATCTTTTGGAATTTGAAATGGTGGACACCTTGAGGGTTGGCTAGGGTCAGGTTATGCGTAGTGAGGGTCGGTTAGGTTGAGATTATGCGTAGTAAGACTGTAAGTGTCGGTTAGGGTCAGGTTAGGCGTCGTGAGGGTCGGTTAGGGTCAGGGTTAGGGTTAGTTTCGTCATTAGAAACCATGGTGAATAATCTTCCACCGCATTCGGGAGAGTTTATCGGTTGGCTCCTTTCAGGTGCACACAATCATGTGACGTGTATTGACCAATAGCGCGGGCGTGATTCTAGTCCCAGGTATTAGAATCACGTCGGGCGTGACTGTATCCACGACCTTTTGAAAAAGAGAGAAGAGGTTGTGCAGTTCCAAAAATTCCTTTAGAAAGCCCTGATAGCCGAAGGAAATGAGCTACCTCCAAAAAATTCTAGGTCAGGCGTAAATACGTCCTCTTTTTGGACTCTAACGGAAACACTACCACACCTATTAAAATATAAATCAATGAGTACATATCCTTGTGTAGATGACAGTTTTGTATTGAAATTCACTTTTGCATAAAGTATTCAACGATCAAAGTACATCTATCGAAGACATAATCATAGGCCTACATCACAACGCTCCAGAAACTCTGAACATGATGTCCATGAAGAACTCTGGATTGGACTCCGTTCGGTTCCACGTGTCTGCCAGTGACCGCCAGTGGTGGCCATTCTAGCTTAAGCACCATTTCCAAACTTCTGGTTCATCAACTCTTTGGAACTCGATCTATAGGCCTATATCTTCTCCCCCAGATTAGGATTTTGTATTGCGACTTCATTTGAGTCGATCATTCATTGATACTTTAAACATTATGATAATGGCTTTATGGAAGATTATAAGTTAGATTATTTTACTTAGGTAAGGTTACAATCTCTAGCTGTGTTAAGATCCCTTGTACAATGTACAGCCATGTTCTTAGTAATTTTGAATGGTTCCAGAATGTGCTGCTTTATAAGAGTCCAGTTACACACACAAATACAGATTACATAGATTAAACCGAAGATTAATCTGATGATTACTAGGAAACAGTTGAACTCTAATATCGTATAATCCAGCGAGAGGCACTCTTCATGGCTTCCATGCCATTGCAGATTCCTAAGCGCTGAATATGGCTAAGCGCCACACTTGAGAAACTCGACATGGGTTAGGTTGACAATCTTTCCTAAGCTGTGTTACAAAATATATGTTACTTTACATTTAGTAAAGCCTGTGAAAATTAAAGAATTACTAGACCTACTTCAGGTGACCTATTCATTGCAGTTTAAATGTATGTATCTGGTGTTCAAGATAATCCCAATATGTTATTTTCGTGCGTGTGTTTTTGAAGAGCGACGATTTGGAATCTGTCGGTGACTTGTCCAGTGCTTGGCCTCGGTTGGCTGTTTGGCGTCCTTTCCGTTGCCTTCGATTACGTTGTCTTCCAGTATCTGTTTGTCATCGCCAACTCGCTGCAGGTTAGATCGCTTTTATCCCAGTCTTTCTTTAAAACAGACTCGATACGTTGCATGAAAGCGCACATATATATATATATATTCGTTTAATTGAGAAAACAATCTGACAAAAACGCAGAAATGCTAACATGAGTGATAATGGATAATTAAAGTTCATTAGAAGATTTTAGAATAAACTAGTAAATATTTTTATATAATGATCTGGGAATAAATTGAGAGTTGTCCTTGGGTGGGAGAATATGGTTGTGTGCTCTAGGTCTTAATTGGTGAGAGGAGGGGGGTCGGAGTGGAGGTAGGAGTTGGTGAAGTACATGCTTGGGGTTGTGCAATATAGAGAAAAGGAGTTTCGCATCGGCTATATTGGCAAGTTCAGAGACTGTTGGAAAGGAATGCTCTAGGTAACCTAGGCGTTTGGCTCTTTTTAGGAGTTTTTCCAGGCGTTCTTTATCGGAAGCCAGCGTGAGACCCCACCAGGATGGGGAGGCATATAGAAGTTTAGCAACGGTAGTGGCTTTGGTTACATTATGGATGGATGAGGAAGAAAGGCCATGGGTTTTAAGTTTTCTGATAGCATAAAAGAGGAGGAGCAACTTGCTGTGAGGTGGTCTATATGGGCTGTGAGTTTGAGATTATCTTGAAGGATGACACCCAGTATCTTCAAAGTTTTAACTCGGGTAATACTAGGCAATGGAGGAGGAGGGTCAAATTGGTGTCGAGGGCGGAAAATGATCATTTCTTTAGATTTAGAGCTATTTAAGGTAAGGTTATTGGCAGAAGCCCAGGTAGAGATTAAATGCAGTTCAGATGGAATAGTATGAGCTTGAGAGGATCCAGTAAGGAGGTAAGTGTCGTCTGCAAATTTGAGCATAAGATTAAGGGGCTGAGCAGGGTGCAGGTCTGAACCAGTAGGCTTAATGGAGAAATTGGTAGGTCCTAAGACAGAGCCTTGAACTATACTAGCGCTGATTTTGAGCAGAGATGAAGAGTGACCTTTGAATATAGTGAGGTATGTATGTATGTATGTATGTATGTATGTATGTATGTATGTATGTATGTATGTATGAGCACTTGTTATAGCGTCCCTTCAAGATTTCTACTCAGAGGCGCTCCCGACTACAGCGCGGACACTGAATCGGAGTTTCACGCCGAAGCGCATGAGCAATTGCGAGTGAAGGACTTGCCCAGGGTCCCTACGTGGCGGCTTTGAGGTGGATTCGAACCCGCAATCCTCCGGCTGCATGGCACCGAACATACCCCTACACGACCGTGCCCCACGAGGTGTGAGCGTTCAAGATGATATTCAACTAGCCAGTTATAGATTTGGTCTGGGATATCAAGAGTGGAGATTTTGTCAAATAGGGCAGAGTGCTTAACAGAGTCAAATGCTTTGGATATGTATGGATAAAAGTAAGTAAGTAAGAAAAGATAATAGTAAGATAGTAAAGATAGTTAGGTTGGTTAAATCGTAGAGTTTGGTAGGCGATCTAAACACTAAATATGTATGAACTACCGCAAGACTAATTAACTTAACATCAGCGAGTTTGAGAAAGGTTTAAAAGGCGCTACACTTGAAAAAACACACATACATCAAAAGGCATATACGCATCATGCATGCATCCATCCATTCATACATCCATGCAAAACCCGACAATCCATGTTCGCGCTACGTGTTTTGGTCGCCCACGGTCAACGTCTCTTTGACGTTGTTAGAGCTACTACCCTCGCACGGCTACTTTATCCCTCCTCTGTTTGGTGGGGATTTGCCACTGTGGCGGAACGTAAACGCCTTAACGATATTTTGAGAAAATTTACCCTTCAGGCTTCCTCCCTGCCGATTTTCCTAGTTTTGACAATAACTGTTCTAGAACGGATTCTACTCTTTTCCGTTCAATTCTCTGAAACCCTTGTCACGTCCTTCACGACCTCCTCCCTCCCCTTAAGGTCACTCCATACAATACGCGACCCAGGCCACATGATCTCACCCTACCTAGAGTTGACGCCTTTGCAAAAAGAAGTTCATTATGAGAATGTTATATAACTTTGCACAAATGTTTCTATTATTTCTTTCTGCTGTAAGCTAGTTTGCTGGTAGTCAAATAAAGAATATTCTTACTTACTTACTTCTATCCATACATAAATCCATCTATGCATACATCCACCCATGCATGCATACATGTACATGTCTAAACGACATTTTACTGCGGACAAAGGAAGCTCTCGATGGTCCTGTATTTTCTACCGGTGACTCTAGACACTCGGACTCTTCCCGGGCATAGATTCGTTCGGCATATTCTGTGTTGGCTTTCCGAGCTAAAAACTTCATTTCTTGGACTTATTTCCATTGTTCTGTGTCTTTTCCAATTTTTCTCTTGGCTTTCGATCGTACTGAACTTGGTATAGGGAAATTCGGCATCCGCAACAATTTTGCTTAGCAGCCTAGTATCTATTAATAACTAAAGCAAAATACTGAGGGGCTTCAGAAGTTATGAAATATATATATATATATAATATGGGACCTATATATATATATTATATACATATATATATATATATAATCCTAGATATGATTTTTAGGTTTTTTTTATTTACCTGCTTCTTGGAGTTAATGAAGACTGACAGACTGTCCACGTTGTTTAGGGTCCAGTGTTGCGTTTTGGTTGCTCTTAATCTCTAACAGAAACGCTGCTAGAGAGACCTCAACTTTATGCTGGCCATTCTGCTCATCAGACAGCTATACCGAGATAAGTTGCATGGTCTTCAAGAAGTGCTTCTCTGATTTGACTCCAGGTAAAACTATTTGTTTTTACAGGGACTTCTTATATTTATCTTCCACGCGCTTTTCCATAACAAGGTAAGTGAAGTCATTATTAGCTTTTGGCATTAATTTGGGGCTAAATTATAACAAGAAAGTTGAAGCACAAGTGACGTAGTGACTATTAAGATTCACTCAATGTTTCAATGGTGTGCTTTTCAACCCAATCTATTATTAAATGACTGGGTCATTTCAACTTCACTTCGACTGCCAGTGTTCTGTAACACTATCAAAATGTGTGTCTGATGCCAAGAAATCGCTTGGTCGTTTCTTGTTCGTTCATAAGTCGCAGTTTAGTAGTAAGACAGCGTTGGGGATTAACCTAATAAGTGGTTATTATTAATACAGGATTGATTATAAATGTTTTATTACAGCAACTACTAAAGATTACAAGGAACTGACTAATAGCGGTATATAAGTAATCGAATTACATTAAAGTTATCAAAATTATGACGATGACGACAATAGCAAACTGGAAATAATAAAAATGATGATAATAATAAAAGGCCTAATAATAATAGCAATAGTAATAATAATACTTAACTTGAAATTACTTCTTTACTTCTGCCTCGCCCCAGCATTACCTCATCTTACGCTTAAAACAATCTCAGGCGTCGGCATAAATTATCGACTCATTAAAAGATTACCTCATCCCATACCTTCAGTCATTGGCTGGAGATAGGATCACCTCATTGTCGCCCCAAAATCCCTAACCTTTCGAAGCCTTGGTCTATTTAAACCACTACCTAAATTTTCCATGATTCAGCGACTGAGTAAGATTCTTATAGCACATATATCCTCTTCTAATTTCTATAGCACATTTTCTACTCCGTGATAGTAGCAAGCAGATAGATCCCTAAACAATACCTAAATGCACCGTGCATGCTTAGACCATGTAGGCCAGTTCATTTACAAGCATAGCTATGGGTGCTTTTCAGAAAATGAACGAGAAGATTTCCTCCGCGTATTCACACTACATCTGCCGCTGTCGAAAGACCAACACCCAGATGACTTCGGCTCAAGAGCAGTCTACAAGCTCAAGAGAGGCCAGTCAGATTACTTCGACAACAGGGCAGTCTAAGAGCTCAAGAGAGGCCAGTCAGATGACTTCGACACCAGGACAGTCTAAAAGCTCAAGAGAGGCCAGTCAGATGACTTCGACACCAGGACAGTCTAAGAGCTCAAGAGAGGCCAGTCAGATGACTTCGACACCAGGACAGTCTAAGAGCTCAAGAGAGGCCAGTCAGATGACTTCGACAACAGGGCAGTCTAAGAGCTCAAGAGAGGCCAGTCAGATGACTTCGACACCAGGACAGTCTAAGAGCTCAAGAGAGGCCAGTCAGATGACTTCGACACCAGGACAGTCTAAAAGCTCAAGAGAGGCCAGTCAGATGACTTCGACAACAGGGCAGTCTAAGAGCTCAAGAGAGGCCAGTCAGATGACTTCGACACCAGGACAGTCTAAAAGCTCAAGAGAGGCCAGTCAGATGACTTCGACAACAGGGCAGTCTAAGAGCTCAAGAGAGGCCAGTCAGATGACTTCGACACCAGGACAGTCTAAAAGCTCAAGAGAGGCCAGTCAGATGACTTCGACAACAGGACAGTCTAAGAGCTCAAGAGAGGCCAGTCAGATGACTTCGACACCAGGACAGTCTAAAAGCTCAAGAGAGGCCAGTCAGATGACTTCGACAACAGGACAGTCTAAGAGCTCAAGAGAGGCCAGTCAGATGACTTCGACACCAGGACAGTCTAAAAGCTCAAGAGAGGCCAGTCAGATTACTTCGACAACAGGACAGTCTAAGAGCTCAAGAGAGGCCAGTCAGATGACTTCGACACCAGGACAGTCTAAAAGCTCACGAGCAGCCACTCAGATGACTTCTGCTCAAGAGCAGTCTACAACGAAAACAGACAAGACAGGCTACGTTCCAAGGACTGTGAAGTATTACGAAGGAATTGGACAGCAGGACAATTTGCGCTGCACCGGAGCACAGTTTACGAGCTTCGAAGACTCTGACACCTTGGAGTCAACGAACTGAAGGAACAAGAATCTCCCACAGTGCCTCAACATTACGGTGAGAGTGACGATGACGAAGGAAAAGACTGCGAAAACTATCTTATATTCAAACATTTCTGATATAACATTTTGGAGACTTAATTATGGTTTCATTTAATTAAGAGGACGTCTAAATCTTACATTACAAGACATTTCTCAGGATTGTTTTTCAGTTTTATTCTCAATCAATTATAGATGGGCATTGCATATAATATACAGAGTTCTTTAGATTCGTGGACCACTCAGATTAAACGCTTGGACATTATTTTCTGTCTTAGTAATAATCCGAGACGTGACGCGGATACGCGACAAGATCTAGACTGCCAGTAATACTGTCTTCCATAACACTTGTGGTTTATCGGAATTAATCGTCTCCATATGTAGCAGACAATCACTCAATCTCACGGTATAGCTCTTTTGCGTTAAGGTTTAATGATTAATCAAACAAACTCCATACATTCATGTTAGAATAATTCGTGTTGCAAAATATTCGGATTTCATTCTGGTTTTAGTAAGTGTCATTAAGAGTAAGATACTAAAGTGTAAGACAACTTATTAAGCGTGCTATCAATAAAATGTATAGCCATAATAAATGTTTTAAAACTCGTGTTATTAAACTTCTTGTAGGCTAATTGGACTCTTAAGATTCTTGGGCCTTTGTATAGTCAAGGAGATTTAGTTTAGTTTTTTTAGCACTAGCGCTCGTATATATGGCCTACGTATATTATTAGTTAATGAATGATGCAGCCTACACCATTGCAATGGCTGTAAATAGAACTTCCGTCACCAATGGGTAGATAAATTTTTTCTAAGTACTACTGTATTTCTTGCTTTCGCTTTCTGCCACGTGAGAAATTAAGTAACAGTTAGGCCTATGTATATGCCTCTGAGAAATATTTAAACTATTCAGGTTAGCATAATTTTTTGCCAACAGCCGTGCTATGTCTGACTGCATTGGTCGTGTCGTGACACAGCCAACAGCTGTAAAATCTCATCTCAACATCGATCTGCAAGTGTGGAATACGGACTTGGTATAGGCATACTCTTTTGTTCCACGAGTTAGGACCACTATGGCCCAAACTAGATCTTTTGCCACTATTGGGCCTCCCTATGGAATGCCTTTCCCTCCTCTCTAAGCATGGGCGCCCGCACGTTGGGGCAAGGGGGGCACTTGCCCCCTGGATTTTGAATCAGTGTATGTAAAATTAAGAATATCAGTAATTTTAAATATTTGAAATAGGTTATTCTGACATTTCGTTGCTTTATTGGTGACTTATACAAATTGAACACTGAGGTAAAGACACCGGATCATCAGTTAAACAGCATGGCATTGATTTATTATAGCATGTCTATAGTGGAGTGTAGGACATTGTCCCCCTGGACATTGTCCCCGGACATTATCCCCCCAGTCTAAGATATAATCGTATAATATTCTTGCGGAAATGCAGGAAAATGATGAAAATAATTGTTGGCCTAAATGGAAGTTTGATTTATAAGATGTACAAGTGTTTCCGTAAATAGAAGCTGCATTGATTAGTTTAAGTTTTTATTTCATTGAACCAAAGACTTGTTAGTATAAATTTTAAGTTAAAACGTGTAAATGTATGTTAGTTGCTAACAAAAGTGTCTCATAGCTGAAAAATTGCCAACAATTCTAAAATCGGATGCTATGTCTAAATGACACTAACTAGTCTTCAATTTATAACTGATTCACCGACTGACACTAACAAGTCTTAGCTTTCGTACTGCTGAGTGACATTAACAAGTCTGAAGTTTAGGCCTACACCTGAATGCAATAGCCAACAAAAACGGCAACTAAAGTTTATCAATGACATGCAGACTGTAGGCTATTTACACAGAGGGGGGGCAATGTCCGGGGGGGATAATGTCCTACGCAAAATCGGGGGGAGACAATGTCCGGGGGGACAATGTCCGGAGGGACAATGTCCAGGGGGGACAATGTCCGTTCCCCCATGTCTATAGTGACGGGTGGTTTGACACCGCTGACACATGGCTAGCGAAGTTAATTACGGGTGTATTCGATGTTTCGCCGGTATAGGGTAAAGACGACGTCATCGAATGTATCGCCACGGGAGAGGATGTCGTTGCAGAACAGCAGGCGCTTTTCCTTGTTCACAACTCACACCATCTGGGCGTAGGGTGGGTGATGGGAAAGTGGGACAGGCCACAATAGTGGGACAGCTAAGCTAGTGAGGCTTACATGCGTATTATGTCCAATACATCCAAAATCTAAAAATACACAGTCTATGGCAATATACGTGTGAGGCTTTACTACTAAGCCCCACTAGAATTATGTAGCTCCAGAGATAATTCAACAGAGATTATCTAGCGCTGCCAGAAAGAGAGAGAAGGAGGAAGAGAAAGTATGGAGTCGTCGCATACAGCCTGCAGTGAGCGCAGGCAGCCGAGCGCTCGACCAATCGCGAGAGGCCAGCGCGACAACTAGCGACACCGTGCGGGCAAGCGACGATCAAAACCGCCGAGCACTGAAGAGTCAAGGCAGTCGACAGAAGCCGCTACAGAGGATTAAGCTTGCTGGTCACATGACGCCCGTGAGCCGGGAGAAGTTGGAAATGCCTTCCGTGTGCTTTCGAGAATCTACTGATATAGTCGTTGATATAGTCGTATTTGAAGTCGTATAGTATTAGGACCGGAGTCCTACGTATTCTGTGTAATTCCAAGACAGGAGTCTTAATGCCTGTGGTTTGAAGTTATGATAGAGATGAGTTGCGCTTAATGTACGACGCATTCTGAGAGTTTAATGCCTTTGAGTTGCATTGGTCTACGACTACTGTTCACGCTGTGTCTACCCTGGTTTACGTTACCTGGAGGTAATTACGACGTCGTCAAATCTCTCCGTCTACGCAGCCACTCTACGCACTGCGCAGCCAACCGCTGATTGACGCGCTCCGTCAAGTCAGACCGACGTCTTCGCCGCGCTTAATATTGGATTGCGTTACTTGGAGATAATCGAGACGAAGTAGGCCTCTCTGCCTACGCGTTCACTGTCCGTCGCTGTGCAGCCGCACGACAGCCGCCGCCGCTCAGTCAAGTCCGACAGAAGTCTATACGCCGCTTGTGAGGACTGATGCTGATGCCTAGAGACGTATAGGAGGAAGCGGGAGGATTGACTCGTCTGAACGGTATAGTGAACCCCTTTTTGGCTACACGACTGGTGTATTATTAAGGGATAAATTGAGGGAGAGGCATTGTTTAATTGTACACACCGCCTGACTAACGGACTGACGAATGTATGATTGTTGTGCATAACTGAATTGATTGAACACGTGTTACTGAGGGATTGCCAGTATTGAAATATAGTACATGTATTGTGGATTATTGTCGATTGTATTGAATAAGAGTGAAAGTTGACATGTCTTTAAATTCTTTGTGTCCACTAGAAGGTGAGGGAGAAGGTTTAGGCCATAGCGATAGGCATGCCCCGTTGGCGGCCACAGACCCGAATACTACCTTAATGGAGAGGATGTTGGATGGGCTAGGTGCACTGTCTAGCCAGGTCAAGCAGAACAATGAGAGTGGGGAACACCGACTCGCAACTCTGGCTGGTCAAATAAGACAGAGTAATGAGAGTGTAGAACATAGGATGACCAGCCTAATCAGCCAAATAAGACAGAATAATGATAATGTGGAACATAGACTAAATACCCTGTCCAATGGTATAGACCAGAGACTGGGCGATTTGGCCACGTCCTCTGAACAGGAGTGGAACTCTCTAAACCGCCAGTTTGAAGAACTGGCCCATAGGCAGTTCGATATGGATGAAGTGCTATCCACATTGGTAGGCAGACCTACCGTGTTGACTACAGGTCCCATAAGTAGATTACGAGATGCCGAGGTAAGAGTTGAGGTCGCCCAATCAAAGGACCCAATTCGGTCCCACACAGGACCGGAAGCTGCCCCGAAAGCAGCCGCGCCTTCACTCGTTGCCACCACGTCAGGAAAGAAAGATAAGGGTATAACTGACCCAACAGGACCTGTAGGACTTGAATCTGTGAGACGAAGTGCAAGACTGCTGGCCAAAGGCAGTCAACCGGTAAGGAGCACTTCGGCCTCCTTTCCCCTGCATGTAACGTGGACTTCCGGTTCCGGTCGATTAGCGGGCGACGAGGAATACGCGGTCGAGGTACTCCCACAAATACTCAGCGAACTAGCAAATCCTGGGGGGAGGTTGCCCACGGTAGTCCCCACATCGAGGGACGACGGCCACGAGCGTTACAATACGCGACGTCATTAATATGTGCGTACACACGTTTTATTGCAAGTGTTTAATCGCCTTTGGTTGTGCGTGTAACATTCGATTTTCGAAAGTTAGTAAGTAAGAGGTATTCATAATTTTGATAACATTAACTTGCTAAGGCCCTTGTCGACACTAACGATAAATAATTATGTTGAATGCAATTTATGTTGAAATATACTGACGAAATGAACTACCAGCAACGGTTTTTATCACCAAATGTCAACATGCATTTACGAAGCCTGCTGGTGTATAGGTGTCCCACTTTAGCGACAGCTGTGTTGTCAAAGTGGGACAGCGATCTGCTGCTAAAGTGGGACAGCCTATTCCAGCTGAACTAAGCATAGCCTACGTGTTGATAGGCCTGTTAAATAATATAAGCCTATATAAATCCTTGATTACGATTACGTTGATTGTTTTAGATGGGAAGAGTGCTTGATAAAAGGCTTTAAAGGCATGACTCTAGAAGTAACCCAAGTAAGAAGAATCAGAAGCGCAAACTGAACAATTGGGATCCTGTTCGCATGGAGAAGGCCATAAATGAATTTCATGAAGGGAAGTTAAGTCTTCGGCAAATTTCTCGAGCCTGGAATATGAAGTGACAGCTAAGCCGAAAAACAAGAAAGCAAAATAGAAAGCTGGGACCGACTATAGGCCTACAAATGAGCCCTCCACTTGCTACGAGTGTAGTGTTGTCGAGAACAGTAAAGCCGACAAGAAACTCGCAGTCTTGGATACAATGCAGCCGCTGTTTTCTGTGGTGTCACGAGCCATGTAGGGAGATAAATGGAATTTTAGATGATGATTTTTTTTGTGCTCTCTGTGCGCAACAACTTACCTTCTAGCCTTAAGTTATCATTGACTATCTTTTTGTATGTTAACTAGGCCAATAGGCCTTTAAGTTTTGATGCTCATAGAGCCTATCAGTGTTGGACCACTTTAGTAGCAATAGTGGACCACTTTACCGTTTTCCGGAGAAAATATAGATTGTCGTGCCTTCCTAAGCAACATCAAGTTATGGACCACTTTAATAGCTATTTTGTCCCACTTTAGCAGCTCCTGGAATCAGACACAGTCTAAACTGTCTGTATATGCATTTAGTTTGGTCTGTTTTAATATATCGACTCCACGACTGCACGTCATTCCCTTAAGTGTCCCACTTACCCATCACTCACCCTACTTGGTGCTGGCGAAGGTCCATCCCAGTTTTCGCCTTTCCTTCTTGATAACACTTTCGCTGACGACGATGTTGCGTTCACTAAACAATCGACGCTGAAGATCAACTGCGCTTATCTCCCGGTCTTGGTTTATCGAACTGTCGATAAAGGCTAGCGCTTCTGTATCTAGTCGCTTCTTGCTCTGTGGCTTTGACTGTTTTGGCGTCTTGCAATGTATTGGCGAAACCCTCTAGCAGTACACAAACGCAAAGCAACACGGTGACTGTTTATGCTGCTGGCTATCGCATTCGACTTTTGCCCGGCCAGATGTAGTCGCATAATAACACGCCCTTCATCCACAGAAAAACGCGTTAGCCCTGACATATCAAAAATAGTTTCCACTAAAATCGGTGTTGACACTTCTGGGCTGAAATCTTTTATGAAATGATTGCAGCTTCTCAAAGCACACAATACAACAGTAACATACATGTATACACCCGAGACTGAGAAAAACACAGCCAGTCGACTTCAGAGATTGCCTGTAACATATATACATGTACCTACATGTACACGCGTAGTTAATGTATATCCATTTGATGGCTGAGGAAGTCCCAGGGGCTCTGCCCTTAACATAGATCGTTGCATGATGAACAGGTGCTATGGCCAGTAATTTTCTGATTCCTTCTTTTGAGTCATTAACCGTGGTGACTGGCGTGGCGAATTTTATAGCGATATTCCCTTGGGTTGGGAAGACAGACCCCACTAGCGGACCGCCAATCAGTCACAGAACGGCAGTCTCGCTAGCGGGCCGCCAGTCGGCTGTTGGTCCGACAGTATCCATGCATCGACCGCTGGTAAATCAAGTCGAGACAGAGAGAGAGAAACAGGGAAGGGACACTTCATACCCATGGCTGTTTCGTGGCTAATTATCTTCGCTAGCTGCTGGAGGTCGGTGGGCAAGAAAGGGAGGAGGGGGAAGACTGGAAGACTCGTACGCACTGCTGCCTCTCTCTAATGATATTAACCAAGTGTACGCTTCCCCAGCGCAGTTTCATAACTACATGTATTTCAGCTAAGAATCCATCCATCCATCCATCCATCCATCCATCCATCCATCCATCCATCCATCCATCCATCCATCCATCCATCCATCCATCCATCCATCCATCCATCCATCCATCCATCCATTCATCCATCCATCCATCCAATGCCATCCATCCATCCATCCAATCATCCTCCCAACCATTCCTCCACCCATTCATTCCTCCCTCCCTCCATCCATCAATCCATCCATCGTTTCATCCAGCCAAACATTCCTCCATCCATTCATTCTCCATCCATTCATCCTTCCAACCTCGATTCATCTATTAATACACCCAACCATTCATCTACTCGTCGCTCAATCCATTCATCCAGTCAACCTCCACGATTCATCTATTCATGTACATGTAGTTATACACCCAAACATTCCTCCATCCACTCATCCATCCATCCAACCCTCTATCCATCCTTTTCACCCAGGCATCAATTCAGCAATTCACCCGTCAATCTACATGTATCTATCCACGATACGGCGAATAAATAACATTGTTTATAGGGAACGTTAATCGATAAACGTACATGTACTGTACATGTAAATATTGCTAACGACTACTGTATAATAGTCCCACGCGGCGTCCTAAGCTCCGCCTACATGTCGGTACTCGGTAGTACCGAGGATACTGACGGAAGCCCCGCCCCATTATAGTGATATTTTTGCTTAGTTCTCGGCAAATTCAAGCGTCAGTGTTGCCCAATTTTCTCGGGAAAAGAGACACGATATTGAAGAAATCTAGCATCATTAATGGGGGAAAGGGATTATTCTCGGGAGCGGTACTGTATGTATGTATGTATGTGTGTATTTATGTATGTATGTATGCATGTATGTATGTGTGTATTTATGTATGTATATGTATGTAAGTATGCATGTATATGTATGTATATATGCCTTCCAAAATGATTTTTGTGCCACATGGTTTTGCCCCCCCCTGCAAAAATTCCTGCGGGCGCCCATGTCTCTAAGTGTTACCATCAGTGGCGTAACAACCTAGCCGAGGGCCCTTGGACATTCTAAGCTTGGGGCCCTTACCCATTATGTATCTAAGTTACATGTATGTACGTAAATAATTGAACATTTATAATTATAGCGCCATTTCATGATATATACTCAGAGCAGGGGTGGAAAAAACCAAGTTTTTTCAAAATGAAAAGTTGTTTTTTGGGTTTTTGTTTTTTTTTTTTTGTTTTTTTCTTGTTGTTTTTGTTTTCAAGATTTCCTATTTGGGATCATAAAACTCATAAAAATGGCTTAATGCCGTTCAAGTAATCAGGTGCATATAAATGAAATTAACTGAAACAGTAGAACCGTAGAATATCATAAAACGAGATTAACAACGACCATACAACAACAATTGCCAAGAGAGTTGAAGAGACGCAAATTTTCTAATTTCTAATTTCAAATTTGTTAAAAACCAAAAAACCGAAATTTGCGTTTTATTGGTAACAAAAAACAAAACAAAAAACAAAGCCTTTAACAGCCCTGAGGCGCTCTCTGATGTTAAATGTCATTACGAATGAATATATCACAACAGTAGGGGCCTACTGTTATCAAAACAGTGCACAGTAAGCTGAAAGAGCCACCAGTGCCTACACAGTAGCCTAATGTAGTGAACATGTCTAGACTGTATATATAGTCTGTAGTTCCTCACGAATTTGGCTATTCTAGCTTTCTGTTTGCAAATGTGTCTATCAAGTCCCTTTCGGCATTTAAGAAGCTGAAAGGAGCATTAGAACAGAAATTCGTCAAGAGTTGTAGACTTGTGGAATGGTTTGGATGTGGGCACAATCACAGCTTTTAACAGGAAGCTAGGAAAATTGGGCTAAAATGGATAAAATTAAGTATGTTCAAAGTTAAATTTCAGTGGTTTAAAACAGACTAAACGTCTTCCAAAACACTTAAAACTCTTGTTGTGTTAAGTCGTCAATATTAAAATTATGAAATTCGCTAGATGTGGTTTTTTACATCATGTAACTGAAAAGCATTATTGACATAATGTGACTTTTTCCCTAATAATTATTGTCACAGAAAAACGGACAAAAGTGCATTAAATTTTTCAGTTTTAAAAGCTTGGGGGCCCTTTGGACCTCGGGGGCCCCTGGACTTTGTCCACCCTCGTTATATGGCTGTTACGCCACTGGTTACCATTCTTTCTGGGTCTCTTCCTTCAGCCTTCTCCCTCCTCAAAACCTTTTTTCTTCTCGAGGTGTTCTCCTACTAGGAGCGCTACTGAAAGGCCACTGCTGCCAGTGGCGCTAAATACGATAATTTAATAAATACGATACAATAGGTTTCGGTGGTACAGACTAGGCTGAGGAGATAAGATCAGTGATGTGACCGGCTTTGCCCATTTCCGATGAACTAATACAGTTGCTTTGTTAAAGTTTCACTCCAGATTCAACTTTTCGGTGCTTCTTAACGTTACGTCTGTAATACTCTGTATCCTTTTGTAACCCTCCCAGGAAATTTAAAAAGTTGAAGGATAAGTTGAATTACTTTGGCATCAAATTATCGCGGATTACATAACTAGGCCAACGTGAGGTGTTAGAAGCCGTACTAAGTCGTTTGATCGTGGGCCCAAAATCTCAAAAGGTATCCTGCGCCGAACAGTAGGCCTAACAACTTAAGCTGGGCAGCACGACGGTCCAAAAAGCAGGTTCACTTAAATCGAATTAACATTATGACTTCTTAATCGTAGTTGTTTATAATAATAATAACTATAATAACAGTAGTAGCAGCAGCAGCAGCAGCAGCAGCAGAAGTAGTAGTGGTGGTGGCAGACACATAAATAAATTTTTACATACATGAACATATAATATATGTATACATTCATATATATGTACGCCTCTGAATGGGAATCTGGTAGGGGCGCTATAACAAGTGTTCAAATACAATACAACACAATACAATATGTGACCTGATATATTGATCGGTCGCAGGTCACGTTATTGACTCTGTTTGATGTCTCTGCTGCCTTTGACATGGTTGATCATGAAATCTTCCTACAGCGCCTCGAGACCTTATGTGGTCTTAAGGGCACCTCTCTCCTTTGGGCTCGATCCTGCCTTACGGACCGCGCACAAATGGTAACTTCAGGTGACTCTAGAACACCCTGGGTTACGATCAAATTTGGTGTCCCTCAAGGATCAGTACTTAGCCCTCTCCTCTATCTTCTGTATACAGCAGACATCTCCTCTCTTTCTGCAAAACACCTAGATACTGCCATGGCCACCTTTATGCTGCTGACGTTCAGGCATGTGTTCATGGTTCCCCAACTGCTCAGCTCTCCCTCATCGATACTCCTTCTCAGGATATTCACGCACGGATGTCTTGAAACCGGGTCTCCTTAAACCTAAATAAGACCAAATCGATGTGTTTGCCACTCGCAATAAACTTGCTAAGATTGGTTTGAACGAAATTTTTCCTTCCTATGCCTTTTCAACCTCTGTTCGTAACCTGGGTGTCTCTCCGTCTCCCCCTCCCCCTCCCCCTATTACAAAACAACAAAGTAGTAGAAAACCTATACAACCTTCTCTTCAACAGGAAGTCTCAAACGTCTCCTTTCCTTGGAAGTACGTCGAACAGACAAAAGTCGACAGACAACTTGGTTGGTCGCAAACACACGAAACCAAGAGTAAATGAAGTTAGTAAAGCGTCTTAACTATACAACGAAGACTTGGCCAGTTCTAAACTTAAACAGACAACACCACCGGCAACAGGCCTAAACGAAAACTGCCAAGATTCCCGATGAGCCTTTAACAGGAGTTTATATACCCGACAACACTCCTTGTTTGACTAAGCCGAATATATAGGGTGTCCAATAAGTTCGTGAACGATTTTGCTTGCAGAAAGCAGAAAATTTATGCAACATACATTAATAATGCTTATGTCATTTGAAAGAGCTGTATGTCAAGAAACCAAAAAGTGTAAAAAGTGTGAGATTTTTGCAACTACGAAATGACGTCATCAATTTATGCTGAGAGGCTATTTTTAGCGAATTTTATGCAGTTCGCGATCGTTTTTCGTAAACAAACTCGGAAATGGGCAAAATAGCAGACGTTCAGTTACGCTCGAAAGCTGCTATTCTTGCTCAAGAAGGATATTCAAATTCCGTTATAGGCCATAAATTAGGACGATCGAAAGGTTGGGCGGCAAAATGGGTTGAAAGAAGCAAGCAAGGCGAGTTAGGCGATCATGCACGATGCGGTCGACCAAAGATTTTGACACAGGCTGCTATTAAAATAATCAAAAAGGCGAAATACAGACGAGGATTTGGATTGAGACAGATAGAAAAATCTCTCAAGGCAGGTGGACTGAAGGGCAACAAAGAAACAATCAGAAATTACATGAAAGTGGAGTTGAAGTGGAGAAGTTGGAAACGCAGAAAGACGCCTTTGCTAACAGACGCTCAGAAGAAAAAACGGTTGTTATTCGCGCGGCAGCATAGACATTGGAAATTCGAAGACTGGTCTAATGTTTTGTTTAGTGACGAATCGCCGTAGGCTATCAAGTGTTCTATGTTCCAAACTCACGCAATGACACCGTTTGGGGTTCGCAAGAAAAAATGTTCCTGTCGCCTCGCAGGTAAAGTTTAGTCCGACTGTTCTTGTGTGGGGAGGTATGACAGCCTCAGGATTAACGCGACTACATTTTGTACCTCAGCATACATCAATTAACTCGGAGTATTATATCAACAACATTTTAAAGAAGGAATTGAAACCAGTTTACGACAGACTGGACACTTCTGGAACGATCTCGAAACGACGGCTATTCATTGACAACGCCGTTAGCGTTTTCCAACAGGATGGTGCGCGAGCACATACATCTGCTGTTTCGCGAGCATGGCTGAACGAAAATATTCCTAACTACATTGGAAACTGGCCTCCAACCTCTCCTGATCTCTCACCGATTGAAAATCTCTGGAGTATACTGTCAAGCAGTGTCTACAAAGATCCTGAACCAAAAACTCCTGCTCAGCTAAAACGTCGTTTGCGAAAAGCATGGAATTCGATATCGCTTGAAACTTTGCACAACCTCATCGAATCTTTGCCCAGACGAATGAAAGCTGTTATAGCCAGCAAAGGCAACACTATTGCCTATTAAATGGTACAATAATTATTGATTTTTGTTGTGTAGTTTTTTTGTAACAAACTAGCAAAATCGTTCACGAACTTATTGGACACCCTGTAGTTCATCCGCGACAAAGTCTCTATCTCATTCTAAGACATCAATCTTCTTCAATATATAGTACTAGGCATAAAGTCACGCCCCCTTTCTATATAGAGTTCATTCCTATACTAAATATATTTAGTCTATTGCACTGTCTTAAGTTACGGGACAAAGTACATAGACAAGGGTTCGGTAGCATCTTACAATATAAACATACACCAGTGCATAAATGCATTCAAACATGCATGCTTGCTTGTATGCAATAAAATGCATATATCACATATATGGACTTTGAGACAATGCTTAGACCTACATGTATTCATGTAGATTATAATATAGCCGTGACGCCGTAGTGTTTAACTCGAAGATATTCTTCCTAATTGGAGACATAATTATTATGATGTAACATGATATAATTATTGTGATGGTTAGCCTATAATGCGTACTAGGAGGTCCGCAGTAGACGAACTCAGCGTCTGTTGTCATGATTAGTGTCTTCATTAACGATTCAAATCGTAATCGTAAAATCGAGATTTCTAGAGCGCCCACAAAAGCGAAGTCGCGGGAACCAGCTTATTCACAGGTGCGTTTGTGAAGGTGGCGCGACAGGAGAAAAGCAACTTCTTCGATGAGATAGGATTAAGAGTGAATTTAAAAGGCAGCTGTTTTGAAACTGGACGTTTTGTTTTGCTTGTTTATTTTAAATGTTTAAAGTTCCTGAGACGACCCTAGAAGTCATCCGACAAGTAGACCGTACAATACATGCTAACAGATATTCGCGTGTGCGCCAAAAGTTCAGTAAACGTGTGTGTAGGCCTACAGTGTATACAATTATTTTTTCAACGCAGTGCCTCGCGTCGTTCATAATGTTCCTCCTAAATAAAAAATTTCTCACTTTCTTATTCTGTGCTTCGATGGTTTTACTTGTAGCTAGGTCTCAAAGATGGAACTTTTTGTCGCATTTGCTCATTCATTCGTTTATTACCAAAACATAAATATAATAGCGCCCCTTCAAGATTTCTACTCGGAGGCGCTGCCTGCGCTAATCTAAATGAGTCATAATCATCAGTCAGTCGAAAAAGAACACAGCTTGAATGACAGATTACTAGAAGAGTCACTAATGGCAAGGTCCCACACACTTGGAACCCAGTCAACGGATTCTCATCCAGAGCTGATGTTTGGCACGTTATTCAAAGTTCCTGATCCCCGTTTAAAGAGAAATTCGTCCTTATGATGCCATGGTGTTGAGCAGGGCTTAAAGTGTGCATGGGCGGTCATGGACGGCGTCCAGGCACTTATTTTCAAGGCTGGACGCCGTCCTGCCACTTATTAGGCAGCACAGCCTGGACGCCGTCCATGCAGCGTCCATGCAACAGACTAGTTCCTCTACGACGTGTATAACAGAATAGCCTTTGTGAAACAAAACCAAAGAAATGGCACACCTATAATGCATTCTGTTTATGTCTCTCTGTCTCTGTCTCTCTCTGGTCTATCTGTCCTATCCCTTAAACCTCTTTCTCTGTCTGAATCTATCTCTCTGTGGTCTCTCATGTATCTCTTAAACCTTACTTTCTGTCTCTGTCTGTCTGTCTGTCTTTTTCTCTATGGTGTCGTGTCTCTCCTGTCTCTGAAACCCCCACACTCATTAATTATAATTTAAAGCTATATTTTGGTATGGTAAACGCCCGTATAATGTTCCAGTATAAAAGATTCCCTTCCAGTGATGCGCTTGCAACTTTGCCGTATAGGTCTGGGTGGGCTGAAGGCATCTATGGAATGGAATTAATCAAATCATTGAATGTGTTTTTAATTTTGTTGTTTAATATCCGATTGCAGTCGTTGCCCGATTGCAGTCGTTGCCCGGGCAAGAAAATACCAAGTTACGCCACTCCATATAATGACAATGTAGACATATAATTTTATCCACCTTAGGTCTGTACTTTGTTGAGGTTGGCTCACACAACTTTAAAATACTTCCAGGCCACTGGTACTACCCTAGATTGCATAGCACGTATAAAATCTAACTGAAATTGTAATTCAAGTTGCGAAACGACGAAACGTGTAGTGTTGTTCTAGTTACTACAGTTAGTCTGCTAGTGAATGATGTCTGGTGGATCATCGACGCAAAAATTGAAAAGATCAGCTGCCCCACCTGGGGCAGACTTGTTTTCGTTCTGGAAGAGATCATGTACTGAAAAAGGTAAATAGATTGGTGTAAAATTTAAGAAGTTATGAATATTTATAAAGATGTTATTTGTTGCCAATTAAAAAATCACGTAGGACGGTAGGACGCTCTAACGCCGTACGTTCGGTAGAATATAAAAGAAATGTATGTAGGCTAGTAGTAAAATTAGTAAGTTATTAGATGGCCATGACTTGCCGCTGATAAGTTTCTAACTCAAGTGCAATAAATACGGACACCTGAGAGCAAGTTTTTGGAGGGGTGGTTAGTTAGGCCATAAAATTAGAAATATTAGTTACTAATTTAATAATGCTGGTTTAAGTAAGCTAACCTAGGCATCTTCGAGCCATAAATACTATCACAAACTTGAAGATACATATGGCCACTATATTATGTGAATGGACTATCGAACTATTATGTTTAATTAAATCATTAACCTAATGAAGACTGACTGATTATCATCTATGAACTTAAAATGATGGCCTATCCACAATATGACCTCAAATGCTGGATTTATTTAACAAGTAGCGAGCGTAAGATCCAACGCTAAGTTGAACATTACAGGGCTACCTGTTAACTAATTATGTTGACTTGTGCAACCGCAGGAAGTACGATCATGTTACGCCGCTCCTCCGTGATGTCCTGCACTGGCTCGTATTGAGCTTAAAACTCATACATCATAATCATACATTAAAATCTGTTTGCTGGTATATAAGTCACTTCACGGGACCGCGCATGCAGTATTTGTGCGACTGCTGTATCGGGACGCATTCCTCCGCTTCCGGGTTGCGACTACGATCGCTCAAGAAAAGCGATCTTCGCGTACGACGGATGAGAACCCGCTTTGGTGACCGACTGACCGTGCTTTCTCAGCGGCCGGCCCAGATGCTGGAAAAGTCTTCCACCTGCCCAGCGATTTTTCCCTGACAACTGTGGCATAGTTAGTGATGAGTAAGAGCGAGTTGCTCTCAGGGAAGGCCATGCACAAGGCTTGGACATCATCAGCATAAAGGTGACCGATGGCCAGATGCCTAGCGAAAAGGGAAGGAATATCGGCAGTATAGAGAGCGTATATATAGGATTGGGCTGAGTGCAGATCCTTGTAGGACGCCGAACTCAACCCCAGGCATTCTATAATAGTCTCAAAGGACAACCATTTGAGTACGGCCTGTGAGATAAGACTGAAATCAAAGAAGAGGAGGTCCGGTGAGGCCACACGATAGTCGTAGATGTTGAAGCAGGATATCATGGTCAACCATATCGAAAGCAGAGGAGTCATCGAAAAGTGCCAAAAACGTCAGATGTGACTTGTCATTAGCCGTATAGACTACTATTGTGCGTGTTGTAAATTAACGTTACTCTCTTACACCACATCAATCAATCAATCGTTTATTTGTAGTCAAACAACAATAAACATTAATGTTACAAATAAGATTGCACTTTTAAATATTGATTGTTGAATGCCACAAGGGAAGGCCCTGAAGGGATCAAAGATCCCGCTAAGTAGGGACACCTCTATATAATTTCAACAGAATAATTATGTGGCGACCGAAAGATGGTTTAATTAGCATAACAGTTGTTGACTTGATTAACATAAAAAATCTTAACTAACCTTAACTAATTTAAAAATCTTAACTAACCTTAACTAATTGAAACACCATACGTAACATATGCCTTTAACTGTTGTTTCATTTCTTTGTAGAGAAAGATGAGCTTGCAAACTCACAGGAGAAATCACAGCATAAATCAATGTCACTGTTCGGAGAAGATGTTGAGGTCAGTTACAATCCACCAGCAGATGGAAATTGCCAGTTTCACTGTATTGCGAACGCACTTAGAAATATGACATCAGCAGATTATAGTGTTTTAACTCACACAGAGGTGCGTAAAGATGTTGTGGCTTCTCTAAAACAAATGAATGAAATGTGTGTTTCTGCAACTGCCCAAGTAAGTGAATTTGTTGGCATCAATTGGCCACAGTACCTGCACAACATGACTCAGGCTGGAGAATTTGGTGACCATATTACATTGTTGTCTGCTGCTCGAAAATATGATGTGCAGATAGCTGTAATTTCAAGTCTTGGAGATAGCTACAATACAGTCATACATGCGAGTAACACTACATTGGAAAGTTTTGAACACAGAACTGCAGATTCGAATGGACACACTTTATTGCTCGGACATATCGGGGAAGACAGCGGTGCACATTACGTGTGCCTGAAACCATCCGGCCATAACACTTTGTCAAAAATCATGTCAACAAGATTTATACACACATCTAATGACAAACAAACACAGGATATTGCAGCATCTACTTCACACACTGGTGTCTTACAAGATGCTTCACCACGGCAAGACACTCCGAAAAACGAACCTGAAGAGACAGCAACCACAACAGAAGTAGACATCAACATTAGAAATATTCCAGATTGCTGGTCTGAAAGCCAATACATATATTTTGTGAAGGAAAATCCGTGGCTTGAAGTGGGTAACAAATGTCTAGGCTGTAGCACATGTAAAAACATCAAAGGTCTTGGGACAAAAGCAACACAAGGTGTTCAGCTGTCAGTTGAATGGATTGATTGCCGTGTAAGCCATCATGGTCTAAAAATAAGTGACCAAAAGGATTCCTTAAGGAAAAAGATTCATGCACACAAAACTTCCAAAGCGCACATGCGAGCCACTGAAATACAAGAAGACCGAAAGACGTGCAAATTGTCATCAATTGTTGAAAGTCAGCAGAAGAGTCTTCACGACACCACATGCAGAGTATTTCGAACTGTCTATAAACAAATTAAACTTAATCGACCGTTCGCTGACTTCCAGACAGAAATTGAGCTGCAGAGGCTGAACGGATTGAATATGGGGCGAATCCTTCACTCAAATGTGTCTTGTGCAAACATTGCAATGCACATTGGCTCACAAATGCGGAAAAAGATTACTCTGACGATCGTCAATAAGAACCGGAAGTTTGCCATTTTGATTGACGAATCAACTACAGTTAGTAAGCTGTCAACACTAATTATTTATTTACGAACTTCGTTTGGAGATGACGAACCTGTGACCATGTTCCTTGACCTGGTGGAATTGTCCAAAGCAACAGCGCCTGACATATTATCCGCCTTGATTGCATGCCTTCTAAAACACGGAATCGAAGAATCATTTATTTCGAAACATTGCGTTGGTCTCGCATGCGATGGCGCCTCTGTCATGCTAGGGAAGAAAGCGGGAGTTGGCAAACTGATGCAAGACAAGTTCCCCAAGATTTTTGTGTGGCACTGTGTTGCACATCGTCTGGAACTGAGCGTACACGATACAGTTAAAGAAGTTGCCGGAATCAATAATTTCAAGATCTTCATCGAAAAGCTGTATTCCTTGTACAGTACATCGCCGAAAAACCAAGTCGAACTACGTCAGTGTGCCGCAGAAATTGACGTTCAACTACTATCTATAGGCAAGATGCTTGACACTCGCTGGGTGGCATCCAGTCTTCGGACAGTGAGAGCCGTCTGGCAGTCGTTCGCAGCGTTACATCGCCATTTCGTCTGCGCATCACAAGATACAAAACGAGACTCCAAGGAGCGAGCGGTTTACTCCGGTTTATCCAAGCGCCTTTCCTGCCGTCCTTTTGTCTCTAATCTGGCGCTTATGTTCGATGCCTTAGAAGAACTGGCAGAGCTTTCTCTTGAACTGCAGAAGCGAGATATAACCCTCTCAGCAGCACATAGAGCCGTCAGTAGACAGATTTTCGTATTTGAGGCAATGTGCAATGAACCTGGACCACATCTGAAAATGATGAATGAAAGTTTTGAACAAAACAAGACCTTTGCAGGAATTGTGCTACACGATGGCCAGAAGTCTGACGTGCCTATTCGCCCTGAGCAGTTCTTTCACTCATTGGTCAACAGTCTGAAAAACCGGATGTTAACAGTTCAGTCATCTCATGTCTCTACAGTCGGTAATACTAACATATCCGCAGTTAACCAATATGATCAGATGGTAACTTGGACTAAAGTGCTATCACCTGAGAACTGGCCAGAGTTTCCTTCGGAGGACATCACGCCATCTCTCAGTGGGGAGAAGGAAGTCCGGTTGATGTCCGAAAGGCTCAATGTTGATGGAAGGCAATCAATTCGTGCATTCCGCAAGTTCAAAGAAAACGGAGGAAAAGTAGTCCCGCTCGAGTTGAAGCCGCTGCTGTTAGCATTGAATACAGTACCTGTTTGCACTGCAGAATGTGAAAGGGGGTTCAGCCAAATGAACTTAATACTTAGCCCTACAAGGAACTCTCTGTCAGTTGAAACGGTCTCAAGTCTGCTGTTCGGAAAACTTGTTGGTCCTCCTCTTGCCAAGTTTATTCCACTTCCTTACGTTAGTTCATGGCTTTCAGCAGGAAGACACTCAGCTGATGACACAAACAGTTTGGCATGCTCAAACAGCATTGACTGTGATGCTGCGTACACTGCAGTGTGGGACATTCTGTAAGAATATTATAATGCATGGATTCCGAGTCTACGGTATACCTGACTGTCACATGACTCACATCCACTGCGCGTCTTGACTGTTTCATAACTAAATGAACTTATCAAGTTAAGTGACTTTGATACAATACAATACGATACCAAATATACCAGGGGTGGGCAACATACGGCCCGCGGCTCGAGTCCGGCCCCGGGGACCTTTGACATGTCTTTTATAGTAGCATTGTACCTGGTACTTAGAAGCCTTTAATTCGTTTTATGAATTTTTAAACGGAATAAACTTTAAGCATGTAGGCCTACAGTAGGTATTGGCCTATGATAATTAGGTTTTCATCATAAAAATTCATCTTCATGTACTTTAGCGGTTATTCTACAATACTTAGTTTGAATAAAATTAATATTGTTTCATCTGGGGCAACAAATCTGCAAAATTAGCCCGAGATTGGCATACGACCTCTGAACTGCCCTTAAAATCTAAGGGTGACCCTCTGTTAAAAGAAGTTGCCCATTCCTGACATAGACCTATAAATTATTCTCTTGATGTTCACATTGTTCAGTTAAATATATTTCATATAAAATGTGACCGGTGTCAAGATAAATATGCCAGGAATTTAACAGCTTCACTAATCTTCCTTATGGTCAGAATGAAAAACCGGCTATCGATTATCGAGTGGGCCGTTTTGTTTATCAAAATGCATGAAACGTTGTTAGGGCTACTACCCCCGCACGGCTACTTTAAATAATTATGCCTCCTCTGTTTGGTGGGGATTTGCCACTGATGGGGAACATAAACGCCATAACGGTATTCTGAGAAAATTGAATCGTTCAGGCTTCCTCCCTGCCGATTTTCCTAGTTTTGACAAACACTGTTCTAGAGCTTATTCCGCTCTTTTCCGTTCAATTCTCTTAAACCCTTGTCACGTCCAGTTTATTCATATAATAAAGTCAAATTTTTCACAGATCAAGATGTTTTAGGTACTTTTATATCGAAATCATTGGTGAAAAATTTGAGGTAAATTAAAGCCCAAAATGTACTCCATTTGGCGTCATATGCTCAAAATTGCGTCGGCTTCTGGGGCTCCGCCCCAGACCCCGATGGGGGAGCTTACGACGCTCCCCCATACCCCCTAGTCGTTAGGGGCTTCTTGCCTTCGGCAATCGCAGCTTCGCGCCTTCGGCGCTCGCAATTCCACCCCCCACCCACTAAGACATTCTAGTACGTCCCCCCCCACTTCGGGACCGTGGTTGCGCCCCTGGTTAGGGGCGTCCAGGCACTTCTTTTTTTACACTTTAAGCACTGGTGTTGAGACTTGAGAACACTAATAATTATATTCATTTATTGAGAAAGAAAACTCTAATTGGCACACCGCAATCAGTTACAATGTCAGAGTTTAGAGAAGATAATAGGTGTTTAGTTTACTCATTATGCAGCTGACCATAATGTTCAAATGAGGAATGGGAATTGCCCTGCAGCACCCATTAAATGGAACAATAGTCAACAACCTAAGATTTGCAGACGACATAGATCTGATGGCGGAAAGCGGAAGCCAACTGCAGGAACTAACGACCAGGGTACATGAAAGTAGCAAAAGATTCGGGCTTAAGATCAATGGAGAGAAGACCAAAACAATGACAATTGGTAAGGAAAAAGAAAAGATAAACATCACCCTGGAAGGAGAGGAGCTGGAGCAGGTGACAGAATTTGTGTACCTGGGGGGCGTAATTACGGAGGACGCGGAGTCGACAAGGGACATAAGGAAAAGAATTGGGCTGGCGTCAACAATGTTTGGGAAGCTGAGGAAACTATGGAGATCAGGCAACATCTCAACAAGAACAAAAACCAAACTATACGAAACACTGGTGATACCGGTCCTCACGTATGGAGCAGAATCTTGGTGCATGAAAAAGGAGGACGAGAGAAGACTCCTGGTGGCGGAGATGGGATGGCTACGAGGACTACTGAATAGATCACGAAGAGAAAAGATACGGAATGAGGTGACACGAGAAGAACTGGGACAGAAGGAAACGGTAGTGGAAAGAATAAAGAAACGAAGACTAATATGGTATGGACATGTGATCAGGATGGAAAACGTAAGAATGCCGGCAAAGGCGCTGCACGGAGAGGTGGAGGGAACGAGGAGCAGAGGACGTCAGAAGAAAAGATGGATAGATAACGTACTGGAAGACATAGAAGACAGAGGATGGGACTTAAGAAGGGCAATAGAACTCGCAAGAGACCGACCGAAATGGAGAAGTTTTGTTAGAGCCTCATCGTCAGCGAATACTTGACGGAGGAGAAAGAAAAGAGAAAGAGACCCATGCTGCTGTATGGAACTGCATCCGTTGTTCTTCCATATCCTTGCGAGTTTCCAAACGCATTGATTTGCCTCTCCAATGCGTATCCTTACCTTCATGTCACAATTACTGACTTGCAGTGTTTAATCTACTCCCCTTGCTGTGGGGGGGAATCGAGGGTTCTCGGGGGTACCCAACATATTTGAAAAGTAGCAGTTTCCCAAGAATTTTCTCGAGGGGCGGGGTAGTAACGACAGTTTTACAAGAATTTTCTCGAGGGGGGGTAGTAACGAGAGGTTTACAAGAACTTTCGAGGGGGTAAGTAACGAGAATTTTTGAAGAAAAATTTAGGGGACGCAAGATAAATCCTGGAGTCGGAATTATCCCTAAATATCACACTTTTCTGTACAAAATTACATGTCTTTCATTTTTCTGGGGGAACTCGATCCTGGGGAACTTTACCCCCCCAGACGTCTAGATTAAACACTGGCTGACTTGCTGTCGGCTGTTATCACGTTAACGACGTATCAGAATTCGTCCACAGACCAAACCTCTCTGTTATCGATCAAGATCCCGTCTTCTAATCGGCTCCGGTTGAACCCTTCAAAAAGGCAATTCATCCGATTTCGCACCATGCAGACAGCAGTTGGTAAAAATTGATGAGTGCCTAGCTGTCTCTCCATTTTCCCTCTACACCTTCTCAACTTCTGCTCGGGACCTTGAGGTTCTGCTAGACCAAGAGCTCTTAGAGACTTAGAGCAACATAGGCTATTAACCCTGTTCCCGTAGCTGCTTCTACCAGTTGCAAGAGCTCCCTTACTTGAAGTGACCTTGTAGCGGTATGGCCGTGTTACGGCGCCATATAAACTATCGTTAATATTATTATCACTATTACTATTGTGGCGATTCTGGTCGCCGTGTTGTTTTGTTGCCTCCTCATCGTTATCGTCCCCTTCCTTTATATCTTGCCCTGCAGCACCCATGCAGCACCCTTGTAGCGCTGCATTGCCCTGCAGCACTCTGTTGCAAGCCCCTCCCTCTTCCCTTGCAGCGCTGCATTTCCCTGCAGCACCCATGGAACACTCTTGCAGCGCTGCATTGCCCTGCAGGGTTACGTATCAATAGTCCGAAGGTTCGATAGTCCGAAGATTTCATGGTGAAACATATATGTACATTATACGTATATATATATATATATATAATATGCATGTATATGCATATATATATATAACAAACGAGAAATAAGAAACGAAAGAAACGGTTTTACAACTATGTTATTCTCCCATTGTAGCATTATTATATCTCGTCAATCAAACTTTTACTTTCGCGAGTCATTTTCATTGATCCAGTTTCTATTTAGGTAAGAATTCGCGTCATCAATCGAGCATCTATTTAAGCAATATTGTCTTGATCTAATCAAATATGATTTTTTTTAGCGCATTGCAGATAATTGTATCGTTTATATTTAAGATGTTTGGCGCCTTACCTGACCATAATATGTAAAAACTTGAACAGTTAGAATGCTTTAGTCCTATTGACTATTGATTATTGGAAGGGGGGCCGATAGCGCATTGGATAACATCTGGCACATAGTGCGAGAGGTACCGAGTTCGAGCCCCCGTTGGGCGGATATGCTTTGTAGGCTGCTATATATTAGCGCCGTGTATTGCAGGCTGTCTGTTCTGTTAGTAGTTAAGATTTCAATTGCATAACATGTAAATGTACAGCACAGTGCGTTTGTCAGGCGCTTATTAAAGAAAAGATATTATTATTATTATTGCTTATTATATATGATGTATACATGTACACCAGGATGCGGATTACAGCTGGTTCAATAAAGAATATACTTACTTACTTCTAAGCTTTTTTCCCTCAACAAAACCCGCTTTAGCAGCTCCTCTCCCTCCTCTTTCAACCGGACTTGGATTATAATTAGCCTATTATTAATTACAATACAATTTGATATTTATAGCACACTTCAACAAGACAAAGTCTTGCCTCAGTTCATTCTTTATAGCTAGGACATGAAACCGAGAGGTGAGGAAGGTATTTCTAGACCTATTTACCCTGAATGCGATCAACCATCAATCATGGAACGAATACTAGATAGACTTCAGAAGATTGCTGACGATGTAGCTAATGTAAGCGAGAGACAATATAGGCTAACTCAGAAAGACAAAGTATGGAAAGACAGTCTAAGTCAGAAAGACAAGTAATTGAAGGACAGTCTGACTTCTAGTTCACGACCTAAGTAATATTACACTAGTGTATCTGTGGACTCTCTATGAGACTCTAGACCTAAGCTTCAACTGATTTCATGCAGCTTTCCAATGCGAATCGGTTTGTTGGTAACTTAAAGACCCTCGGATTTCAGAGTCCAGAGTGAAACATTCAATGCGTCCTCCTTTCCGGCTGTCTGTGTCCTCCTTAGGCTAGCCATGTACCTGGCAACCTTAACTGTAAAGTAGTGTTGTGAGGCGGAAAAATTGTCCGGAAAATGTCATATTTATCCGGAAAATTTCGAGTGTATTTTTCCGGAAAATTTCCAATAATTTTCCATCAATAGAAAATAACTAAATAACAATTTAAATGTAATAGTTTTAAGCATCACTCACTCTAAGCTATCTTATGTAGGTATAACTGATATATTTATTCAATAGAGGGCACTGTTAGTGCTTACTGTTCAGTGTGTTCACAAGGCTCAACAATGACAATACATTTACGAATTAATTGCAATTAAACTTCACAGTTAATTAGAGAAAAAATTTTTTTATGATTTATTCTCCTTATTATATTTTTTAGTTATGAAAACACGAGACAAAAACAGTAGTAGCCTAGTAGGCTAGTAGCGCTCGTGAATAAGCTGGTGCCCTGCGCTTGGCTTTCGAGTGGCGCTTTAGAAGTTTGGAGATTACGAGGCTACTATAGACACCATTTTAATACTGCAACAGAATAATTCTTATGAGGCCTATTATACTATTATTTTATGGACGCCAATCATCGTCGATATGACGGCATCGTTAAATAAACGTATTTACTACTATTATTTTATGTTTTGAAATATAATGTTAGGGGCCGTCCATAAATGACGTCACGCACCTAGGGGGGGGGGGGGTCGGAAATTTGTGACGATGTGTGACATGGGGGTGGGGGGTCTGAGTAGTGTGACGTCACACCAGGTCTATGTTATTAAATTTAACAATTAACAGCAATTTAATTTTAATAATAACAGCACTAATTTTGAGGATTAAATTTTCATTATTTTTGTAATTATTTTAATGTATACGGGCACCATTATTAATAATTTTCTAATTATTTCAATATTTGGTCACTGTTAGATTTTAAAATATTCATGCTTTCGCTATTTGTTCCATGAAGGAGCATTTTGTTTCGCCATGGAAATTGGTTTTAGGGGGTCAGAGCTTTGTGACGTCATTTTCAGAGGGGGTCTTACTTTTGTGACGAAGTGTGACGAGGGGAGAGGGGGTTAAAAATCGGCCAAAATAGCGTGACGTCATTTATGGACGGCCCCTTATTGGCATTGCCATTGAAGTCTGAGTCTGAGACCAATATATTTTGAAATCTGTTTAATGTTTATTTTAATTCCTTTAAGGTGAACGTTGCCTGCATTGACAGAAATACTGTAAATAAAAGGAACTTTTAAAAAACAGAAATTTTCGAGTGTTGTCTCATACTAAAATTCTGACATTATGAATTAAATGTATTTTTTCGGTTCTGAGGAAAATGTCAGGAAATTTTCCCGAAAATTTCCCGAAAATATTTTTCCGGAAAAGCTACATCACTACAGTAAAGGGACTTTTGAAGTAGAAAAGGTGAAAATATCACCAGCTGCACTTTACGTGAGCCTGTTAACAGACACAAGGAAAGAATGTCTAATTACCTGTATTGCAAAAAAGTTTTGTCAAACCTTACTAGTTAATACTCAGGACATTATACACTGCTTACAGAACCTCATTAAGCAAAGTGTAGTGGTTGCAATCTTAATGGAACAGTGCAGTTCAGGTGCATCAACATTTCTGTCAGTAGATCCAAGAGATGTTACAGAGAAGTTGTAAATGTGACAAATTCAGTACCCAAAACTCACCATATAAATTAAATCTTTCTTTATTGCACATCTCTTTCTTAACAAATGCAGTAAATTAACAGTTACATCTGTATGTCGCAGCACAATCATGTCATTTAGTATTCCACAAGTGCTAACAGATGAAAACTCAAGGAACACAAGTAATTTAGTATGCCATGACAAGTCATTTAGTATTTAACTTAACAAAGTATGTACATCAAGAACAGTATTCCACAAGCGCTAATAGATGGAAACTCAAGGAACACAAGTCATTTAATATGTCATGGCATGTCATTTAGCATTTAACTTAACAAAGTATGTACATTGTTGCATATCGCGTCTCTAGAGAGAGAGGGATATATAGAGAAGTAGAGGAGATAGAGAGACGCTTGATGCAACAAGCAGCCGGCCTTATTGGTAGGGGGAGGAACCACTCCTTATGAGTCTGGGGTATGTAGTTAGAACTAGTTGGAACTGGTTTTGAACAGACTTAATATAAGAGAAGAGGCGGTGCAGACGAGGGCGTTACTTTGTATGTTCGAGTGAAGGAGATAGACTGTGTAGTCGTCTAAAGAACCTAGTCGATTGTATTTCGGAAGTTACTGTTGAACAGTGTTTCTTATTTCGAAGGGCTATGGAACTCTGACTGTTGTTCACTATGTTTTATCTACAAAGACGCTGAACTAATGTTTTATACGTAATATCATGGTGTTGAAGGTGGAACGGTTTTAATACACGACATTGTGAAGAAGTGTCAAAAGAAAAGACAGTTTTGTTAATAGTTCTAGTAACCTGGGACACCTAGACACGAGTACAATACATAAAAAACAAAGAACTATCTAAGAACATGTACATAGAGAACAGTATTCCATATGACACACTTCGCGACCTGAGAATTACAAGGCCGTATGTCCAAAAATACCATATTTTGATCTTAGTTATCGCCTCTAAAGAATTAATAATAAGCCGTATGTCCTGTAAAAATTGATTATGCACATACAATAGATTCAGAGCTAGAGTTAAAATTACATAGCCGTATGTCCTATATTCAAGCTCTACCGAGTATTACACAGCTGTATGTCCGATATCCAATCAAGCAGCAGCACTGGAACACATGATATGTACATACGGCCTTGTAATTCTCAAAACCGTTTTAACAATGGCGGATCGACCAAAACGTGCTTGTCGGCGTATTTTAAGTGAAAGGGAAATGAAATTACTTCTGGAAGGCGAAGAAAGGTTCGTTACCTATAATTATTCTTCTATGAGTATTTGAGACTAATATCTTGTACAATGTAGTGTTGCTGCATGCGTGCGTAGACTAGCCAAGAAAGACACAGGAGTCACAGTGACTATCTCCTCTCTACACCAGGCTTGTTATAACATAACATAGCATAGCAGGAGTTATGGACGTTGGTAAATATTATGACATCAGATCTATGGGAGCCTTGGGAGGGCGGGTAGCTTAGTTGAGAGCGCGTTGGGCAAACTGAATTGTCAATAAAACTTCTTGGGTTCGAGCCGCGCAGCAGGGCTTTAGATTTTCAATTTACTGTTTGCTGCCGATTGGCGCTTGGCTGTAAGTACTGTTGTGTGTGTTTGGCCCGGGTTAGTTCCTTCCTCTTTTATGCACCGGATCCATCCCACATCATCCAGTGCAGTCCATTAATTTCTGTCTCGGTCTTCCTCTTTTCCTTGACCCTTCCATTCTTCCCTCTCTTATCTCCATATTAATACTGATTCACATTTTTTTGTTTTAGTTATGATCACAGCAGTGATGAAGACTTCACTCTGGAAGAAACACTGCAAGAAGAAGAAATATTGGAAGCGGAAACACTGTTTTCTAATGGAATTGAAGAAGCAGTGGAAGAAGAAGTTCAGGAAGAAGAATCGAATCTTGTTGCAACCGGAACGCTTGATGATAACAATGCAAATGAATTGTGTGAGTTGTGTGGCAAGTTAGTTCATTGTGAGTGTCCTAAAGTATCATTAGAAGATGATGATGTTGATCATGGAGTAGAGTCTGATAATACTAATGATGTGCGTCCAAGTGCAAGGACCCACCAACGAACTGGAAAACCATTAACTCGGAAACGTAAGCGTAATCCAAATGAATGGAAAGGGGAGAAACGGAAGCAGCTCAGACAATCAGGTCAATCATATGTAACTGTGAGGGGAGAGCTGCAACCAGAAAAATCTGTACAAAAGTGCAAGGTTGATCATTTTAAATGTAGATTCAAATGCTCACAGAAAATTAGCGATGAACGGCGTACTTGCATTCATCAACAACACTGGTCACTCTGTGATCAGGAAAAGAGGCACTTCTACATTGCAACAACAACCCGAAAGGATAAAGTACGATCCAGGAGAGCGGAAAATCATAATCGCAAGAAACAGAGCTACTCGTATTATTTCACCATTGATGGCACTGATACAAGAATATGCAAAGAATTTTACCTCAAAACACTCGACATTGACGAAAAGAGAATTATAAATTCGCATTGCTCAAAAAATGAATCTGGAATTCCTATGCCATACAGAAGAGGAAAGAAGCAGCACACTAAATTTGTTAAGGCCAAAGATTTTATACGAAAGCAAATAGAATCAATTCCAAAAGTTGAAAGCCACTACTGTAGACGTGACACGAAAAAAGAATATTTCAGCGGTGATTTGAATCTTCAAATATTATATGAGGAATATACAAAGAAATGCTTAGAAGGTGACCAACAACCGGCTAAAGAACACATGTACCGCACAATTTTTAACCACGAATACAACATAGAATTCCATCAGCCCAAGAAAGACAGATGCGACACATGTGAGATCTTCAAAATGAACAGGAATCCCTCTGAAGAAGAGGCATTGATGAATGCTGCACATCTCACAAGTAAAAGCAAGACCAGAGAAGAAAGGGCCAAAGACAGACTTGACAAGACCGCCTGTGTTATTTGCTTTGATATGCAAAATGTGTTTTCATTACCACGGGGCAATGTATCAAATTTCTTCTATAAAAGGAAATTGAATGTCTACCATCTGACTGGGCATTGCTCTCTCATGAAGCAGGCCTATGGAGTTTTGTGGCCTGAAACCTTGAGTGGCCGGTCAGGCAACGATATAGCTAGCGGTCTGGTTGTTATTCTTGAAAAAGTGCTAGCCGACCATCCAGCAGTCACAGATTTAATACTCTGGAGTGATTCATGTGTTCCACAGAATCGTAACAAAATAATGACAACTGCAATAAAGTTATTTATGCATGACCATCCATCAGTTAAAACTATTACACAGAAATTTTGCGAACCAGGACACAGTGAAGTACAGGAAGTGGACAATCTTCACAGTCAGATTGAGACGGCATTGGGCAATGGAGAAATTTATAGTCCACTGGGTTTGGTGCGAATATTAAAAAGGTGTCCAAGAAACAAACCATTGAAACTACAACAGCTACGAAAAGAAGACATGAAAGATTTTCAGTCAATAGCCAACAAGTTCAAGTTTGATGTTATTCCATTCACCAAAGTGAAGACATTACAGTATTCAGCCCTTGAACCTATGAACATCAAATACAAGACAAGCTTCAGTTCTAATGAGTGGTCAGAAGAGAATTTACAACAGAAGCTAAACAAAACTGAAAAACTTCGTAATAAACAGAAGAACCATCTTGATCAGCAGAACAATCTCTTTAGTGTGCCTTGTTCTATAGCGAAAGTAGAAAACCTGAGTGTTGAAAAAATGAAAGACCTGTCATCAATGTTGGCATTTATGCCACCGCAAGACAAAGCATACATGGAGTTACTTTGTAAAAAAAGTGCATCGAAAGTCATGTCAAAGAAATCAAGTTTGGACCATATAAATCAAGAAGTTGGAGAAACATCAACAGAGACTATTGAACTTGCAAATGAGAATACCAAACTTGCTAGAAATCGTCGAGCTAAAATACAAAAGTAACAGACTTAAGTACATTGAGAACAGTACGAAAAACAACATTGAAAACGCGTGCTCTAACTCTGTGCTATAGTCCTAGTCGTAATATCAGCATTAGTGGGTTTTTCTAAAAGTCCAAAATATATCTAGGTATAGTCACAAACACTGTGCTAGTAATATTTTTTATGTTCTTCTTAGTTTCTAAACAGTATTGGTTTAATACTTTATACATTATCAATATCCTCAAAAATTGTTCAGTTTTATTGTTTTTCTTTAGGGCCTACTTTTAGCATGCATGCACTTCAGAAATCAATTTACATCTGTTATAATACAGAAATAGAGCAAATTGAAAATAAATACTCACAATTCTACCATGAGAAGACTCTATTGTTACTACATAAATTAATAAAATTTGAGAATGACAAAGCTGTATGTCCAAAAATTGTCTTGGTCATCCTATAAAATGCTGAATTCTTCAAAATTCAATAAACACAACAACGTTATAAAGATAATTAATGAAGCCAGACTTCTATTTCAATTGAAGGAATTCATTACCACAACAATAAATTATTTTGTTTGGCAAGGGACATCATGCAAACTTGTTTTTCGGTTTAACTCAAAATGACTAAATATGGACATACAGCCATGTAATTCTCAGGTCGCGATTTGTTTACTAGCTGCTTAAATTCACTGATTTGTGGAACAAACAAAAAGACTGAATACATAAAAATGATATAATTTGCAGTTAGCTGTGGAGCTTATGGTTTGATGGCTAACCATGCTCCACGACAGTCAGCGAGCAACCTTGAAACTTTCCAGCTGATAACCACTTGCTAATTTTAGGTTTAAGCAGCGTGCAGACTAAGACCGCACGTAAGCATTAAATCAGCGCGTACGCATAAAAGTTCAGCTCGTAAGGATAACATTGTGTGTGACAGTGATTGACAGTAAGGTTTATGATCGTTAAAGTTATTATAATTTTATTAACATGGAGTAGATGCAAGTCACCGTTGGGGGTTTAACTTATGTTAATGAATAAGGCAAGTCTTGAGGGTAATAGGAAACTGTGATTGGTTGATGCATAATTAAGGATGCAGCCTATTACAGTAAACTAACATTGAAACGTGAGTTTGCGTTTTGATATAAGGATTGGAAATACAGTAGCTAGTCAGTCGGTCTCGGGAAGTCAGAGTAGTCAGGCATTTTCAGGCGAGAGAACTGGTGCCGCACTAGGGATGCAGAGATCTGTTTAAGCTGTACAGAACCTGCAGTCTCTGGGACTGTCTGATGGGACGACTCGTGTGGAGAAGAGTTTGGGAGAAGAGTAATGCCTCCTATGTTACCTGCGAGTACAGGTGTGTTTTATACTAGGTGAAGTAAAGTGTGGAAAAGGCCTAGTGGTTGATTGTCGAAGAGCGGAGACGTCCATCTTCGATGCCTTGAGTTTATGGACGAAGCCAGGAGACGTCTACCTTCGATCCCGCTAGACTAAGGAACAAGTGTAAAGAGAAAGAGAAGATAACTGAGAGTTTCGTGAATGAGTGAAGATTTACGAGACAACCGAAGAGAATTGTTCAACGAAGAGGAAAAGGAAAGTCCGTCTTTGTTGGAGAGAAGCTGAGGCCAGGAGAGGAAACGACTTGTCTTGGGCTGAGCTTCGAATCAGAGTTCGCAGCTAAAGAGACGAGGAGATCGCGGTTCCAAAGGTCGTTCGATGTGGTTGTTTTGGAAAGGAAATTCCAGCGTCGACGATAACGAAAGTGGATCAGAGATCTTCGCTTCTGAAGGCATTGCGAGAGATGAGTACATTATCTTTATAATAGGAATTATTATTATTATTATAATTACTATCATTATTATTATTATTATCTTTACCATTATTATTTTGGGGAACGTAACATAGATTATGATAGGTTAATTCAGATAAAGATTAATCGTGATCATAACTGAGTTTTACGCGTGTGAATGAGATGAGCGACTGAGTTGTATTTGCATTTAATCCTGTAATTCATGTATAATCTGTAACCATATATCATTGCTTGAATAACCTTGAAACGAGACGTTCTTTTATTATTCTTATTGTTGAGATGGAAACTGATTTAGATGATGAGATTGAAGCAGAGAAATATAATGAATCAGATAATGAACAGACAATTCCTTCTGAGTGCGGAGTAACACTGAGAACGGAACCAAACTATTTACAGGATTTGACCAAGCAACTTGAAGTAATTTCTAGCAGACTAATAGAAGGTCTGGTAAAGGTGAACACTACAGTAACGAATTTAGACCAACAGTTGAGCCAGGAATTGTGTACTCTGTCAGAGGTCATGAATGCGCGATTCCAGGACTTGGTTGAGAGACAAGAAGTCTTGGAAGGAAGGGTAGTTAAATTAATGACAGACGAGTTTGACGAAAGAAAGAGAAAAGATAAGATTAGTGGAATGAAGGGAGACATAACAGAAATTAGGAAACAGATTCATAAACCGTTCCCAGATCCTACCTGGTCCGGGATCGAGTCAATGTGCGACTCCGTTCCTTCCGCTCAAGGCACCTGCGTCGAGGGAAATGAGGAAGAGGAAACTCAACTTCAGTGGTAAAGGATTGAGAAGGAGTGTCCGATTAATTATGGAAAAGAGAAGTATCCATAAGGGACAGCCCTCAGTCTTAGAAGCTAATCTTCCAGGACCATCATTTTCAGAAGAAGGAGAAGAGACAATATGGGATGACATAATTGGGAGATTGAAACCCAAGATACGAAGTCTAGGTTACTCAACTAAAACTAAACAGGAAGACTTAGCACCCTCCCTGGAGTATACTGTGGAGGCTGAGGTCTTCGACCAACCATCCTCCACTTGCAACCTTGAAACTTCCCAGACGAACAACCACTTGCTAATTTTAGTTTCAGACAGCGCGCAGACTAAGTCAACACGTAAGCCTTAAACGCAGCTCGTACGCATAAAAGTTCAGCTCGTATGGATAACGTCGCGTGTGACATTGATAGACAGTATTCTTTATAGCTTTCTAAGTTATTATAATTTTATTAACATGTAGTAGATTTAAGTCACCGTCGGGGGTGTAACTTATGTTAATGAATAAGGCAAGTCTTGAGGATAATAGGAAACTGTGATTGGTTGTTGCATAATTAAGGATGCAGCCTATTACAGTTAAACTTCTATAGAGACGTGGATTGTATTTTAATATAAGGATTGGAAATACAGTAGCTAGTCAGTCAGTCTCGGGAAATCAGCGTAGACAGGCATTGTCAGGCGAGAGAACTGGTGCCGCGCCGGAGATTGCAGAGATCTGTTTAAGCTGTACAGAACCTGCCTTCTTCGGGTCTGCCTGATGAGATGACTCGGGTGAAGTAAATGCTGGGAGAGGAGAAATGCCTCCTAGTGAAGAGAAGACGATTGGAGAAGAAGATTGCCTCCTGTGGTACAAGTGAGTACCTGTGTTGTTTTATACAATTTTATAGGTAAGGCAAGAGAGAAGGGAAGGGGAGGAGGGATTGCATTTCTAATTGAAAATAACTGTAACTATGTAATTTATGGTCCTGACGACAAAGAGGAAAAAAATGAGACCTTTGAAAGCCTCCTGATTAAGGTTGAGCTGAAAAACTGTAACACAATAATTGGAGTAATTTATAGACCGCCAGGCTCCGGCCTGACAGAATTTCAAAAAGAGTTTGATCTCCTAAATTCTAAATTTGAAGGAAAGAACAAAGAAATAATCCTTCTTGGGGACTTTAATATAGACCTGTTAAAAGTCAATGATCATAAAGATACTAATACATTTTACAATAACCTAATAGCCCAGCACTACCTTCCTGCTATTACTAAGCCCACACGGATCACGACAAGTACCCACTCATTAATAGACAATATCTTTTGCACAAACTGGGCTAAGCTATTGTCCGCCTCAATAATTATTTCAGACATATCGGACCACTTACCCATAGTAGCGCAATTCTCAAATGAAAAACATAGTTTCAAGGACTTGGCATATAATGAACGGAGGGAGATATCCGAAAAGGGTATAGAGAAATTTGCTAACAGCCTTGAAGCAACAGGCTGGGAACAAGTCATCCAGTATGCACGAACAGGAGCAGTTAATGAGGCATATGAATCATTCTCTGCGATATATAAGGAGGCGTACCTTGAAGCGTTTCCCCTAAGGAGTAGGACTGGTCCTGGGAAGAGTAAATGCAAGAAAGCTTGGATGACGCCGGGACTACTAAAATCCTGCAGAAAAAAAATCTTTTATATCTTAAATATCTAAAAAATCCGAATATAGAAAATAAAAATAAATTTACGAAATACAGAAACAAATTCAAATCCCTCAGGAAAATTGCAGAGAAGACCTATTACACGGCAGAATTTCTTAAGTGTCATAACGACTTAAAAACCACTTGGAAACTGATCCGATCAGCGCTGCAGTTAGAAAATAACACTACTACAAGGATAAGTGCTATAAAAATCGATGGTACTAGAATTGAGGACCCAGGCATAATAGCAAACAAATTTAATGAGTATTTCATAAATTTACCTAGGGATTTAGCGAATAAAGTGCCTCCTACCTCGAAATCATTCCAGGAATACTTACCACAGACAGAGTTAACTTCCATGGGAATCATTCCAACATCCCCGGAGGAATTATTACGAATAGGCATGAACTTAAAAAAGTCCCATGCTAAAGGATTGGATGATATTGACCCATATATAGGACTGAGACACCTTCACTTAATCGCTCGACCTCTTGCAGAAATTATAAACAGCTCGTTACTACATGGAATTGTACCAGAGTTATTAAAGATAGCAAAAGTGGTGCCCATTCTTAAAAAAGGGAATAAGGAACTTATAGTGAATTATAGACCCATATCAATTCTGCCATTTTATGCTAAATTTCTCGAAAAGATTATGTATGATAGACTAAGTTGCTTCATACGTAAGAAAAATATAATACACCCATCTCAGCATGGATTTCAAGCGGGTCACTCGACATTTATGGCACTTTTAGAGATGGAGGAAATGGTTTCGAAGGCGATTGACAGTAATGAATACTCTATCGGAGTGTTCCTAGACCTAGCCAAGGCCTTCGACACCGTCAATCATAGAATCTTGCTAAAAAAACTAAGTCACTATGGAATTAGGGGGACCCAGTTAAACTGGTTTAAAAGTTATCTAGAAGGTCGAACCCAATGTGTTGTATGTAATGGCTTTATTTCTGATATTGGGTACATTACGTCTGGTGTCCCCCAGGGCTCTAACCTGGGGCCACTTCTTTTCTTGATATACATCAATGATCTGGCCTCGGTATCACTAGACCTATATTTCATATTGTTTGCAGACGATACGAACCTAGTTTACTCTAATGCATCTCCGGAGGCACTGATGGAAATTGTTAATCAAGACTTAACTAAAATAAATAATTGGTTTAATGCAAATAAGCTGACTCTTAACACTGATAAAACGAACTTCATAATCTTTAAGTCCCACAGGAAAATTAAGCCAGTAAGTTGGGAATTGGTCCTAAATGGCAGTCCTATCGAGCAAGTAGACTCTACAAAATTCTTGGGAGTAATCATAGACCAACACTTAACATGGAAAGCTCACATTGATCATATAGCCTTATACGTTAATATATCCCTACTTGAGTTACTGCAATTTCATTTGGGCATCAAACTATCCGTCAAGAATGCACAAGTTGATAATTCTACAAAATAAAGCAATTAAAATAGTTGCGGGGGTAGGGGCAAGAGCAAGCACTTATCCGATTTTTACGACACTAAAATTGTTAAATATTAATCAAATAAGAAGCCATCAAATAGCAGACCTCTTCCATCGCTTTGAAAATGGAGTTTTACCAATGTCTTTCGCAAATTACTTCTCAAAGACCTCGGATACGCATAACTATAACACTAGAGGAGCATCATGTTATAGGCCCATTAAAACTCGTACAAATCTCAGATCGTTTAGTATTAAATCAACGGGGCCGCAGGTCTGGAATTCAATTCCGCCTCACATACAGAAAGAGAAAAATAGGCATCACTTTAAACAACTAATGAAAGAGTACCTATTAAGCACATGAGGAATCTACGGGGGATGGTCATTGACGGGGAAGGACACTACCGAACCGGGGGTTGAGGTGGGGAGAGTCACTCAGCACGGAGCGGGAATATGCATCAACTCTCACATGTAATATGATTAGGTGGAGAGACTACTAGTTAAGCTAGACTTGGTTAATTAAGGAGATTAATATAAAATAACAAATAATGTTAGAAGAACCATCAAAGGACCTTTTGCCAGACACTGTTGGGTATCCCCGACTAGCGGGACCATCGGTCCCTTCGGGGACACCATTTGCCTCAACTGATACCGCTCTCGATGTATGAGCATATTATGTTAACTTTTTTTGTTAGGATGCATTGTTTGTTAAACTCTGATGTTCAGTTTCTGCAGTTGATGCAATAAAGTTATTGATTGATTGATTGATTGATTGATTGATTGATACTAGGTGAAGTAAAGAGGAAAAGGCCTAGTGGATTGTGTGTGTTATACTAGGTGAAGTAAAGAGGAAAAGGCCTAGTGAATTTGTCGGAGACTGGAGACGTCTAACTCCGATGTCCATAGTTTACGGTCCAAGCCGAGAGACGTCTGACTTCGGAATCGCTAGACTAAGGAAGCATTGTTGAAACAGAAGTTAAAGTGAGATTGAAGAGTTTCGTGAATGAGTGAAGATTTACGAGACAACCGAATAGAATTGTTCAACGAAGAGGAAAAGGAGAGTCCGTCTTTGTTGGAGAGAAGTTAAAGATAAGCGAAGGAACGACTTGTCTTGAACTGAGCTTCGAATCAGAGTTCGCAGTTAAAGAGACGAGGAGATCGCGGTTCCAAAGGTCGTTCGATGTGGTTGTTTTGGAAAGGAAACTCCCAACGTCGACGATAACGAAAGTGGAGCAGAGATCTTCGCTTCTGAAGGGCACTGCGAGAGTTGAGTACATTACCTTTATAATAGGAATTATTATTATTATTATTACTATTACTATCATTATTATTATTATTTTTATCATTAATATTTCTGGGGAAACGTAAAATAGATTATGATAGGTTAATTCCGATAAAGATTAATCGTGATCATAACTGAGTTTTACGCGTGTGAATGAGATGAGCGACTGAGTTGTTATTTGCATTTAATCTTGTAATTCATGTATAACCTGTAACCATATATAATTGCTTGAATAACCTTGAAACGAGACGTTCTTCTTATCATTATTGTTGAGATGGAAACTGATTTAAATGATGAGAAGGAAGCAGAGGAATTACTAGAATTAGAGACCGAGCAAGTGATTCCATTAGAAGGTGAAGAAATACAGGGACTAGGAAACATTCAGTTGCAAGATATGACCAAACAGCTAGAAGTGATTTCCTGTAGATTGATTGAAGGTTTGGTAAAGGTGAATACGACGGTAATGAATCTAGACCAACAGTTGAGTCAGGAATTAAGTTCTATGTCGGAAGGCATAAACTTTAGATTCCAAAACTTAAGAGACAGACAGGACGAGTTGGAGGAGCGATTATTTAAATTGAGGACAGACGAAAGGGACGAGAGAAATAGAATGGAGCAGTCTAGTGAGAGGAGGAGAGGAGTTACAGAAATTAGGGAAGAGATCCATAAAACGGGCCCAGTCTCTACGAGGTCCGGAGATAAGTCAAAGGAAGACTTCGTGCCTTCCACTCGTGTTACCTTCGTTGACCTTAATGGGAAAGTAAGAACTTCTATAGCGCCCGAACCAATCGGTCGTGAAGGATTGAGAAGGAGTTTGAGACTGAAGGAGAAGAATAGTTCGAAGGGAATTGAACCCTCAATCCGAGAAGTATCGCTTTCAGGACCACCATTAATGGAGGATGAGTATCAAGAAGAAGAGAGAGAAATTGAAACAGAGAGAATACGAGATCGAGACCGAAGTTTAGGTTTCTCACCACAAAGGTTAGAAGTAGCGCTCCGACCTGAGATAACCATGAGAAGCTTCAATAAGGCGACGAGGAAAACTAACGAGAGAGCCGAGGTCGAGAAAGACTTGGCGACGTGTCAAAATAACCCTGAGCATATTAGCAACATGTCAGGAAGGGTACTTGAGTTGAGCGGAGACAGAAAGGAGAAGGATGGAAGAGAAGAGCGGGAACGGAGGTTAGAGGAGCATCGATACAAACTGGTTCCTCCTAACTACGGGCCCCCGCACTGGTTGGAACCCGGGCATATTATAAATACTGGGATTAAATCTTCCATAGACTCTAAATCTGTCCGCAACTTAAGGCCCCCGGCTGACGTCACTCCCGGCTATATGGTTCGTGAGCGGACAATAGTCGAGGAGATTGCACCATCTAATGACGTCAGAAGACGGGAAAAGCCGGTTCCCACATATACTGACAGCGACTTCAAAAATGGCGACGAGGAAAATATTGAGAGAACCGAGGTCGAGAAAAGTTTAGCGTCAAGTAGAAGTGATCCTGAGCATATTAGCAACATGTCAGGAAGGGTACTTAAGTTGAACGGAGACAGAAAGAAGAAGGATGGAAGAGAAGAGCGGGAACAGAGGTTAGAGGAGCATCGATACCAATCCATTCCTCCTAACTATGGGCCCCCGCACTGGTTGGAACCCGGGCATATTACAAATACTGGGATTAAATGTTCCATGGACCTTAAATCTGTCCGTAACTTAGTGCCACCGGATGACGTCAACCCCGACTACCGTGCCTACGAGAGAGCATTGGTCGAGGGGAATAACATCCAAGATGACGTCAGAAACTGGGAAGACCCGGCTCCCATAAGTGGCGACGACGATGGCGATAAGTTAAAGCAATTTGTTTGTCGTCCCATAAGCGAAGATGACGTTGAATTGAATCAAAAGAGGAGAGGTTATCCCTCAATTGTTGATGTTGATGATGATGATTTTGATATGGATAAAAAACCTAATGAAGAGAGGTACGTTAAAATCTGTCCCGAACAAATGAGGCGAAATGATGAAGTTAATCAACCTACAAAAGAAAAAGGTGGTTTTCCTAATCATTTCCTTGGTACGAACATTGCTTTTGTTGGGTCTGGCGGAGCAATTCAAGCAAAAGCCGACTCTAGAGTTACTTTAGGAGGACGAGAGGTGTTGTCATCGCAAAGAAATGACAAACACTCTTCGTTTCTCTCTGGCACTAGTAAATTTCAGGTCAGTGGTATGATGATCCAGTCAAACCACAATATGCGAACTGACCTTATAAAATCATTAGAGGTTGAAAGGTCAGATCACCCAAAAGAGAGTGATTCTGCTGTCGGACAACCTAGTCGTAGATTTCCACAGAACGTTGTGACCCTTCTACATAATGATGATTATGATGATGGAAGAATGGTTGACGAAGTGAATCAATATAATCGTATGTGGAGTGATACGAATGAACCTGTTTGGCATGATGTTGAAGTGAATGTGATTGATGGAGAAGATGATAAAACAAGGTTACGATCACGAGCACAATTTATTCAAAGAAAGAAAGGAGAATTAATTAGTGATTATTTTCCAAGGGAAAATTTTAAACATGTGTGCCATGAATCTAATTTGAAATTTTCTAACCACAAGCATGAGCCAGAGCTAGCAATTAAGGAACAGTACAGAGACAATATACAAACAAGTAATCCCAAGATTAAGTCATCTATACTCTCTACCCCAAGGAAAGGAGAAGAGTTTGATCAAAAGAAGCGAAGTTACTCAGGTGATACACGTTCAATACCAGCCATGTGGTATGATGAAACCCAGTTGATTACTACAAAAGCTAGACCTTTGCCATCGGTTAGGATGCAACCATCGGAGGTATCAAGAAGATTCCACAGACCAGACAACGACAACCGTAGAATACGTGAGTCTCACCGAGAAGATGAATGGATGAATTGTGAGTCTGAAGACTTAACAGAACAACCTTACCTTATAGGAAGACACAATTTAAAGCCACCAATTTGTACAAGGGAGTGGAAGCCAGATCACAGGACAGGTGCATTGTGTTACGAGTCTAGTAGTCCACTGAAGCAAGGAACCAGCAAAGAATATGATTACATCAGACAGCCAAATGAAGAAAGGAGAGAATGTTCGAGGTTACCTACCTGTAAAGTCGTAACAACCGTATCGACACAGAGCTCCACCGACGAAGTACATGGACGAAAACCAGAAGAGAATTCCATAGCTCAGCCAACTACGAGTGCTGATACTGCAAAAATAAAAGAAAGTACGACTAGTAGAATTAAATTGAGAGAATTTAATGCTACTGAAGAGGTTGAAGTCTTTGTCAAACGTTTTCGTCTGTGCCAGATTCAGAATCAATGGGGACCTGAATCTAGTTACAACCACCTCTGTTGTGCATTATCAGGGCCGGCTGCTCAAATTTTATTCGAAGAAAGTACTGATGGAACAAAGGATGTAGAAGCCTTACTTACTAAGTTGCAAGATCGCTATGGTAACCAACATCAGCGTGTACTTTTCCAGATCCAATTACAATCGAAGCGCCAAGGTGAAACTGAAAGTCTCCAAGAACTTGTGACTGACATCCGTCGTCTTTCCGATCTTGCCTACCCGGGAAGAAAGAATTTACATACTCACTTTGTAATTGTGAAAGCTTACATCGACAGCTTAAGATCTAGGACGGTTGCCATGAAGATTCTTGAGAATGACCCCGCTGACCTTGAAGCTGCCCACCGTTTAGCTTTGAAACTTTCCGCCTACCAAGCAATTGCCGCTATAGAAGATTCTACTACGACGAAAGCACCCCTAAAAGTGAAAACCATTAGGACCAGTGAAAACGAAAGTGAACAAACCATAAGTCGTCTGGAAAAACGTATTAGACAGCTGGAATTGGGTCAAGCTTACACAACAGAAAATAAACTAGGCTGGGCATCGAATACTAACCATATAAATCAGCCATCAAGAAGGGAGAATCTGCCAACCGGAACCCATAACTCCAGCAACGACACCCTTTGGTCAGACCGTAGAAGATGTTGGAGCTGTGGACGTGTAGGTCACACCGCACATTTCTGCCACTCTCTGCCACAGCCACATAACCTTTGGACAGGCCGACGCCAAGAGACAATTGCACCTAACGGAGTAAGATTTGGTACGTCTCAAGTCACTCCCATTTTACACATGCGGGGATTGAAGATAACCAAGGGAGCTTATCTGGATGTCGTCTATCAACAACAATTAATTCATTCCGTCCTAGATACTGGTGCCGATTGCTCGATCCTATCAAGCACATTGATCAGTTCTTCAGATATACAGCCGTCCACACAACGCATTGTAGCCGTCAACGGAAGTTTGGTCGAAACATTGGGTCAGGCTACCATTGAATTAGAATTAGGTAAGCTATTGATTCCAACAACTGTCCACATTTCACCAGTGACAGAATCCTTGATTCTAGGTTTACCTTGGTTGCAGTCCAATGCCGTGGTTTGGAACATGGGCCAGCAATTTATTGAATTGCGAGAAACACGATTTTTACTACAGACCGATGACCAACCCTTAGAACAAGAAGAACAACCATGGATGAATCATATAGGGTTGGGAATATCAAGCCCGCCGCCTATGGGCTCTGCGACGACGTGTGAGGGCGACAGTAGTAAGGATCCCATTAGTGGGCGGAGAATAAACGCGAGGGGGAAGATAAAAACGTGAATTAGCCCTGTCTTTGTTCAGCTCGTAATTATAACATTGTGTGTACAGTGATTGAAACGAGTTAGGTTTATGATCGTTGAACAGTTATTATAATTTTATTAACATGGAGTAGATGCAAGTCACCGTTGGGGGTTGAACTTATGTTAATGAATGAGGCAAGTCTTGAGGGTAATAGGAAACTGTGATTGGTTGATGCATAATTAAGGATGCAGCCTATTACAGTAAACTAACATTGAAACGTGAGTTTGCGTACTGATATAAGGATTGGAAATACAGTAGCTAGTCAGTCGGTCTCGGGAAGTCAGAGTAGTCAGGCATTTGGAGCTTATGGTTAGGCTCCATGAGAACAGGTGCCGCATAACTTGCTAGGGATGCAGAGATCTGTTTAAGCTGTACAGAACCTGCAGTCTCTGGGACTGTCTGATGCAGCGACGACTCGTGTGGAGAAGAGTTTGGGAGAAGAGTAATGCCTCCTATGTTACCTGCGAGTGCGACAGGTGTGTTTTATACTAGGTGAAGTAAAGTGTGGAAAAGGCCTAGTGGTTGATTGTCGAAGAGCGGAGACGTCCATCTTCGATGCCTTGAGTTTATGGACGAAGCCAGGAGACGTCTACCTTCGATCCCGCTAGACTAAGGAACAAGTGTAAAGAGAAAGAGAAGATAACTGAGAGTTTCGTGAATGAGTGAAGATTTACGAGACAACCGAAGAGAATTGTTCAACGAAGAGGAAAAGGAAAGTCCGTCTTTGTTGGAGAGAAGCTGAGGCCAGGAGAGGAAACGACTTGTCTTGGGCTGAGCTTCGAATCAGAGTTCGCAGCTAAAGAGACGAGGAGATCGCGGTTCCAAAGGTCGTTCGATGTGGTTGTTTTGGAAAGGAAATTCCAGCGTCGACGATAACGAAAGTGGATCAGAGATCTTCGCTTCTGAAGGCATTGCGAGAGATGAGTACATTATCTTTATAATAGGAATTATTATTATTATTATAATTACTATCATTATTATTATTATTATCTTTACCATTATTATTTTGGGGAACGTAACATAGATTATGATAGGTTAATTCAGATAAAGATTAATCGTGATCATAACTGAGTTTTACGCGTGTGAATGAGATGAGCGACTGAGTTGTATTTGCATTTAATCCTGTAATTCATGTATAATCTGTAACCATATATCATTGCTTGAATAACCTTGAAACGAGACGTTCTTTTATTATTCTTATTGTTGAGATGGAAACTGATTTAGATGATGAGATTGAAGCAGAGAAATATAATGAATCAGATAATGAACAGACAATTCCTTCTGAGTGCGGAGTAACACTGAGAACGGAACCAAACTATTTACAGGATTTGACCAAGCAACTTGAAGTAATTTCTAGCAGACTAATAGAAGGTCTGGTAAAGGTGAACACTACAGTAACGAATTTAGACCAACAGTTGAGCCAGGAATTGTGTACTCTGTCAGAGGTCATGAATGCGCGATTCCAGGACTTGGTTGAGAGACAAGAAGTCTTGGAAGGAAGGGTAGTTAAATTAATGACAGACGAGTTTGACGAAAGAAAGAGAAAAGATAAGATTAGTGGAATGAAGGGAGACATAACAGAAATTAGGAAACAGATTCATAAACCGTTCCCAGATCCTACCTGGTCCGGGATCGAGTCAATGTGCGACTCCGTTCCTTCCGCTCAAGGCACCTGCGTCGAGGGAAATGAGGAAGAGGAAACTTCTATACCGCCTGATTCATTCAGTGGTAAAGGATTGAGAAGGAGTGTCCGATTAATGGAAAAGAGAAGTATCCATAAGGGACAGCCCTCAGTCTTAGAAGCTAATCTTCCAGGACCATCATTTTCAGAAGAAGGAGAAGAGACAATATGGGATGACATAATTGGGAGATTGAAACCCAAGATACGAAGTCTAGGTTACTCAACTAAACAGGAAGACTTAGCACCCTCCCTGGAGTATACTGACAGCGACTTCAAAAATGGCGACGAGGAAAATATTGAGAGAACCGAGGTCGAGAAAAGTTTAGCGTCAAGTAGAAGTGATCCTGAGCATATTAGCAACATGTCAGGAAGGGTACTTAAGTTGAACGGAGACAGAAAGAAGAAGGATGGAAGAGAAGAGCGGGAACAGAGGTTAGAGGAGCATCGATACCAATCCATTCCTCCTAACTATGGGCCCCCGCACTGGTTGGAACCCGGGCATATTACAAATACTGGGATTAAATCTTCCATGGACCTTAAATCTGTCCGTAACTTAGTGCCACCGGATGACGTCAACCCCGACTACCGTGCCTACGAGAGAGCATTGGTCGAGGGAAATAACATCCAAGATGACGTCAGAAACTGGGAAGACCCGGCTCCCATATTAGCATAATTCTTAGCTGCCAGAAACAGTGCAACAGAAGCCTGGTAGAAAATGTAATCTTACACAAGTAATACCAACAAGGCAACAACAGCACTGATTAATAACAATGTAAAGTCCAAACAAATCAGCAGGTTAACTTGAATGAATATGGAGGTTGAAGGACGGACCGTACTCAGATATGTATTGAGGCATCGCTTCAGTATTACATATATTTTAATTACTATATTCAGATTAAGAAATATAAGTTAGCCTTGACTATTTAAAAAGTACTTATTCGTTTATGCAAAGCATTGATGCTAATTCAATACCGTAGGCCCCAGTGCTTAAAGTGTAAAAAAAGAAGTGCCTGGACGCCCCTTCCGTTCCCTGCAGCTGTACAAGAGAGGAAAGTGAAACCGGGATCTTCGCTTCTGAAGGAACTGGATGACTTAAGTACATTATCTTTATATTGAAGATAAGTCCTAGCTTTATTATTATTATTATTATTATTTATTATTATTATTATTATTATTATTATTATTATTATTATTATTATTATTATTATTATTATTATTATTATTATTATTATTATTACATGGGAGACGCAAATAAGTTGTGATAGATTAATTACGGGAACATTAATCGTGATCATAACTGTGTTTTATGAGTGTTTGTGATGAGAAGAATGTCTGTTGTGTAGACCAGATTTTCATTGCATTGATATTCATGTACATTGTATAATCGTGTATTCTGCTTAATAATCTTAAAGCAAGAGTGTGTCGTTTATATTGTTGAGATGGAAGATGAACTGAATTAGGAGACGAATGATGAATATTTAGAGATTAAACTTTCTTCGGAGAAGGAAGAAACTTTATGAATTAACCCAGAAGAACTAAATAGTTTAACCCAACAGTTGGAATTAATTTCAACTAGAGTTATTCAAGGTTTGGTTAAAGTAACGTCTGCAGTGACTGAGTTAGAGGAGAGAATGAGCATTAGGATACTATCCTTAGCTAGAGACTTAGAATCAAGGTTTGAATACTTTGATCAGAGACAAGAAGTGTTAGAGGAAAGCATGAATCAAAGATATGAATTGTACAGAGATTCCAAAGTCCATGTATATCATCCGACGGAAATTATACCGATTGGAGAGGAAGAGGTAGGGAAGCCGATCCAACAAACGAATCCAAGTTCTACAAGGTCCGGAAATGTATCAAAGGAAAGAACCGCGTCTTCTGCTTGTGCCACCGACGTTGGAATTGATGGGGAAAGTTGGAACTTCTATACTGCCTGACCAAGTCAGCGGTAAAAGATTAAGAAGGAGTTTGAGATTGATGGAACGAAAAGGTTACAGTATTACTGAACCGATAATCTCAGAGGAACCACTTCCAGGACCGCCATTAATTGCAGATGGAGAATGTGAAGAGAGAGAGAGAGAGGAAATATTGTAGAGGAAAGACTTTTAAGAGATAGATCTAGAAATCTAGGTGACTCAAAACAAAGATTGGAAGTAGCACCCAAATCTGAGTTTACCAGTATAGATTTCACCAAGGCGACGAGTAAACAAATAGGGAAGACCGAGATTGAGAAAGGCTTGGTGGGAAGACCAAGTGGCTCTTGGCATACTAGCAACATGCAAGAGTGGGAACCTAAGTTAGACAGAGTACGGGTAAACAACTCAGATACAAAGTGTGAAGAATCCACTTACAATAGGCATCGGGCTAATCTATTCTTGAAAAGGAGTGGGTCCCCGAAGGCCCGGGAACCTGGTACAAATATTAATACCGGATTTGAACCTTCCGATGAGTTGTTTTCCGTCCGTAACTTAAAGGCCCCAAGGGAACTAACGTACCCTAACTCAAGGCGTTGCACTGGCAACGACCCGAAGTTCAAGCGTTACACCAAACGCCTTTTGGAATTGTGTTGATGCTGTTTATGGTGACCTACCGAAGACCAACAACGCGGTCGAGGGATGGCACCGGGGCTTCAGCGAACTTCTGGGAGCTAATCACCCTTCAATTTGGAAATTCGTATCTGCTTTGAAGAAAGAGCAGAGCATGAATGAAATGGCAATTAAGCAGTACATCGCCGGTAGGAATCCTGCTGGCGGTCTGTTGAAAAATCCGTTCGCACAGTCTTGGATACAATGCAGCCGCTGTTTTCTGTGGTGCCACGACCCAGTGTGGGTGCTAATAAACGCACTGCAAGAAGACGAGGCGATGGTAGTCACCGCCATACAGCAGACGGCGCGCGGTCAACCTCCGATTAAAAGGGTCAAACGTAGTACGATTCAATTACATGCACGTTTGCGCCAGCTCTGCCTGGACCGTTGTGATGGCTCAAAATCAATAGAGGAAACTATTTAGTGCAAGTGTAGGCTATGTTGTGACCCATGCCAGACAGTTTTCAAGAACACGTTTGAGATAGGCCTGGACTCTGTTATTCATAGTCGTTATAGCTCAGATACGCTTTTAGACACGATTTTAGAGACACAGTATTATAGACACTTTTTAGCGTTCATAGACATAGGCCTAGACACGTAATACACGTTTTCATATAAATATTTCTCTTTGTCATTAAACAGGTTTTCCCATACTGTGTAGCCTGTATTGTTGCATATGGGGGGGGTCCTAGGGTGGGGGAAACGTCCTGGGGAAATGTTCGGGGGAAGTGTCCGGGGGAATGTCCGTTCCCACTATATCCGATGTTCCCGCAGTGCGTTTGCAGGCGGTTCAATGAAGCACGTACTTACTTACATATATGAAACAAGCAAACAGTAAGGAATTGTAAATCAGGTCAGGTCAAAAGGTCTTGGTCTGCCAAGTCAGGAGTGAAGTTTGGGATTGTGTTGACAATGGAAGGTTTGAACTGTGCATTCAGTGTTGACAACAGGCAAAATGGCTGAATAAAACATGTGAGCGATAATGTAGTTCATTTCAATGCAATACAGGGTATCAAAGACATTAAATATCATTTCCGAAAGTAAGCACTAAGCACTAATTTGATTGGGCAATTCAGTTGATGGCGTAAAATATGTGCACGAGGCTCTTGTCCACATGATCTGTATGGCCATCCTGGAAGGCTGGAATGTACATGTAGCTGGAAAGGTCATCCTACTATACGCATACCATAACTAAATTGCAACAGATCATAAGTGACCCTATAAATACCTACGCATATTTCAGCAATTTAATTAGAATTCCCGTATTATTTGTCGATTATTAGATTTATTAGAGGCCTGACGCTCAAATTACTTGTAAGCTGAGCGTTTGCTAGTGCTTCTCAATAGACTACTTACTTACTTTCAATAAGAACTGCGGGGAAACAGTCTACCGGAACTATGAGAAGCAGCCTACCCGCCATGTGTTTACTTTTCAAGCTACAATAGTGGTCGATGATCGCGAATGAATATAGTTGTGAAAGCTTCAAAATTAATAATGACTTATTGCTGCTCCGAAATTCGGAGTAAAAATCTCGCGGTATACTCGCGTATCTACGGTAAGTGTGTTTCTTTACCATATACATATTGTGCAATGGCTAGTTTTATACTAATTCCTTTGTTGCATTCTAAGTAGAGCTGCAGATTCATTTTTATTAATCGATTAAAGAATTAATAGTGTTGAAATTAATTAATGGCTGATCAGTCCTCAAAATATTTTAAGTTTTTGGTTTCGTTGGTTGATCTCAATAGCTGTTATCTATAATTGAAATCCACATGTCAGGGTGCGCAGATAAACGGACAAAAGGGAACAGTAGAGGGGATTATTAGTGTCTGCTGCAGCCACGCTACATCTTCCAAGCTTCTACGGTAGTATGGTTGGGGCATATCTAAAATGGCCGCCAATATGGCGGAAATCCCGCTCTTCCCGGATGTTGCCATCTCCAGCTTGCTGTTGCAAGGTAATCTTTGTTTCCTTAGGATTTAAGAACTGCCTTGTCCTTTCTTTTGTAGAATTGAAATATGTTTTTAGTTATTGTTTTTGAATGCGAAAACAGCATTGCAGTGATCCCAGATTGTTGGATTAAGGAGGTTGCAGATGATTCTAGTACTGGAACATGTTACTGGCCTCAGAAGAATGTCACGAAAGCAGCCACTAATAGTCAACCTCCGCAAACGGCGCAAAGTAAATGGAAGGTGTTCAAAATGCGAATCTTAAAAGCATTTGGTAAATTTATACAATATGTTTGTTATTTTCTTGAATAGTATGATGTGAATAGTATGATGTGAGCCTTTATTGAGGTGAGCAGGCAGGAGAAGGGATGAAAAAACTGTTCTGTGGGAAATATCACGATCGGTTCAAAACTGTTAGAATTTCAGAAATAAGCCAAAAAAGTTCAAAAAGGAGAAGAGTCATATAGACAAAAAAAACAACTCTGATGTTATTTGATTTCTTGTATTGGTTTAAGTTTTGAATTATTTCTATGTTTTCCTATCTGTTAGATGTTTAAGAAATTTCCAGCTTCTATATTAGTTTTTAATATTTCTCAGTTTTTATTGGAGCCTAGGTTCTATTTAAAGTGTAATTTTTCTGCAGCGGACCAGCAAAGGTTTCTGTGAAAATGCTAGCTTAATTGAAATTTCAGCAAGTAAAACACGTGAGTTCATTTTCAGGGAAACAGTTTTGCGGTCTAGTGTATACACGACCTTTCTGTTAGATAATTCTCTACATGCAGCTTCTAACTACGGAAAGGTGGGGTCAGTGTTTATAAGCATTAGCTTTTTTTCTGACTCCATTTGTGCAGTTGCTATATGTTGTTCAGTTTTTTTTCACTTTGTAAAAGTGTTTCAATGTTACTTATTGTAGCAGTAGCAACAACATGGACATTTGCTATGTGACCTTGGCAGTTATTATTCTAGACCTAAACACTGGACCCTGGCTTACAGAATATAGGGTCTGTCACCGTCTGTGCATACATATTCCTGTCAGTGCAAGACGAAACCCAGTTCATGGCCACAATCAATAGAAAGTAGTCGCCCAGTGGTGTCACTACGGGAGTGCGCGGGGTGCGGACCGCACCGGGTGTCACCACCGTAGGGGTGACACCAAAATGACTGTCTATAAAAAAAATTAGAGTTTCAGCAGAAATTTATTATTTTTAAATTAACAATAACGGAAAATTAACGCTTCAACGTGGTGAAAATTCCAGTCACCTCTATGTTACGTATGTGGGGACTAAAAATGACCAAAGGGGCCTATCTGAAAGTGGTCTACCAGCATCGGGTGATCCATTCTGTACTAGATACTGGAGCCCAATGTTCGATCTTATCAAGTGCATTGATAAGTTCCTCCGATGTACAGCCATCCTCACAATGCATTATAGCCGTCAACGGTAGTTTGGTCGAAATACTGGGACAGGCTACTATTGAATTGAAAATAGGCAAGTTTTCGATTCCAACAATGGTCTATATTTCTCCTGTTATAGAATCACTGATTCTCGGAATTCCTTGGGTACAATCAAACGAGGTAGTCTGGAATATGGGCCAACAATTCATTGAATTGCTCGGAACGAGAGTTGCGTTACAGACCGATAATTACTCCTTAGAGCAGGAAATTAAACCATTGGTGACTCAGACAGGGTTGGGGATGTCAGGTCTGCCACCTGCTTGCGCTGCGACAACGTGTGAGGGCGAAATTAGTAAGAATTCCGTTAGTGGGCGGAGAATAAAAGTGAGAGAGAAGATAAAACCGCCACAGGGACGAAATCAATCAAAGCTAAAGATGAGTTATTTGAAGACAAGGACCGCCTCCAAATCATTAATTACCAAATCACCCTGGCCCACCCAACTCCTGTGCAACAAGCCACAAGTAACCCTAAACCAAGAAAGGGGAGGAATTAGCACTGTCTTTGTTAATAGTTCAACCATCATAAAATCCCGCGTAATTCGGCACAGTACCTCAGAATTCAGAGTTTCAATCAGGTCGGAAATTAAAAGATCGTACGCTCCGAAACGAATCAAACTGACCGGTAATATGGCGATGTGGAACAGGAACGGGTTGGATGAAGAGCTGGAGGAGATATTTGATGTTGGTCCCACCGATGAAGGAAGCTGGGATGCTGACTTGGAGGACGTAATAGCTGCTGTGGGTCGGATCGAAACGCCGAGGGAAACAGACGAGAATACGGGTGACCATCACTCCAGACCAGCACCTGAGCCGTCTGCCGATGTTGATTATCGGGATGCGCGCCAACGACCGCTGCCCTCTGCACCAGTTCCATCTGGAGTTGCGTTTCACACACTGGCAACGTATCGAACCGCGGAGACTATCTTCCGTGGTTGGGCCGATCGAGCTGAACGTCTGGTTGTCACTGACTACAGCCGACCGAAAATGTATAATGTATAATACATATATTTATGTATGGTGTGAGCTACAACAATTTGCTAGAGAATAACGATCTGCAATTTTTTAAACTTTGACCCCATTCGTTTCCAAGGGAAGGATAGAAATCACCAAAATTGCCCAAAATTTCAAACGTCATTCCTTTACTCCTACAGACGCTACACTGGAAATGTAATCTTTTCCTTGCGGCCTTTTCCGTCTAAGGACCGTCTTGCACCTCTGTTGCAAGATAGTTGGGAAGCAGCCGTCAACCCATGCTAGCATGTAAAACGGAAGTAAAGATGGCGACGATGATGATCACGAACAACGTTACCAGGTAACAGTTGTGTGTTGAGTAGTATATATATTATTGTAGGTCTTGGTCAATCCATTTGGAAGAAATTGATTGAAATTCAGCAGAAGATGCTGTATTGGACACAGCTGGTTAACAGACAGTTAAGCACATCGGCGCCTGATAAGCATAGCAAAGGTTCACATTCTTTGCCTGATGATGTCATAATACTGTATGCTGTATAACTTTCAGGAAGATGTCAAAATGTCCTGGAGCTTAGTTGAATTCATTGATGGGGTCGATGCTGGAAAGCGTAACGTGGTTACTTCTGATTGGATCATGCAAGAAAAGAAAGGCACCATGGTGCAATGGTGAGTTGGGAAGAAACCTTGGAGAAGCTATCCAGCTACTCTGATTTTCCAGGGTAAGAAAATACCTAAACCTAATTGTATTGATTTGCTATACCTAAGCTTTTAGCTCTGCTGTTTTGGTTACAATTGTCTCATGTCCTGTGTTTCATCTAGCTTAATGACATCTTATTTTAAGGCCCAATATAAACCATTGCAAATCTTTGAATTCTTTTGATTATATCACTGATTTTCCAGGGTAAGAAAATACCTAAACCTAATTGTATTGATTTGTTTTATCTAAGGCTCACTTCCAGCCCTGCTGTTTTGGCTACAATTGTCTCATGATATCCTCCTTCTTTTCACCTTGCTTAATGTCATCTTATTCTAAGCCCCAATACAAACCATACCAAAATCTTTGAATCCTTTTGATTTTCCAGGGTAAGAAAATACCTACAACTAATAAATTGTATTGATTTGTTATACCTATGCTTTCAGCCTTGCTGTTTTGGCTACAATTGTCTCATGATATCCTCCTTCTTTTCACTTCATCTTATTCTAAGCCCCAATACAAACTATAACAATAAAATCTTTGAAAAATCCGTTCGATACTGATGTATATCCCCTATAGAAAAAATCTGCTCATTTGTAAACACAGTAGATGTTTGTTTGCTATTTAAGGAACGAATGGTCAGTGTGAGAAGGAGTTTTCAAAAATTCAGAAAAAGAACGTGCATATACCAGCAAAGAAGCCAGCAAAGAAACCAAGGAAACCGGTTGTAGGTTCTGCAGTGGAGGGTGTAGATGTTTCTGATCCTGCAGTTCAGTTGGCTTCAGTTTCGAAAGTACAGGCTGAGTCAGTCGATGGGTTAGTTTCTGCGAAAGTGCAGGCTGGCTTAGCAGGTGCATCAGCTTCTGCTCCTAGAGTCGGAAGGTAGTTCATTCAGTTCAGCAGGGCCCTCAGCCTATGTGAAAAGTACCGTAGTCCATCCATTTTTGGACATAGTCCTCAGAATGAGTGTGCTGTTTCAATCTGTCCGATGGGCTGTTGGACCAGCTTGTTTGCTATACCAGATATTTTTGGTGAAATTGATGAAGCCCGGAAAACCCAAGACAAGTCAATTGTTGGACTTGGGTTATTTTGCTATAATATAAAGATAGATGGCCATTGCCTATTTCGCGCAATTGGGGCCCATCTTCAGGGCCAAGAAATCCACTTGAAATTGAGAGAAGTTGCAGCTTCATTGATCGACGATAATAAAGATAGTCTACGAGCCCAGAATCTGCTGGAGGATGATGGAAAGGTTGAGGCTACCAAAAAATCCGGAGGTTGGCCTGGACTTGCGGCCATCACAGCCATGGCAAATATTCTGCACACCCCAATTGAGATAGTATATGGAAACAGCATAGAGAAAATAACCCGACAGTTGGTCAGTCCAAGCGATGGTCTTAATTTTGGAAAACAATAACAGTATCATATCTGTACTGCAGACACTATGATGCTTTATTTGACATGATCATTCCAAATCCAGTGTATGAAGGATGGTTCATGGAACGTAGAAGGGAAATTGAAACTGATTACATGGTCGCCAAATCAACGGAAAGTCATCAAAAAGTTCATTTCATTATGGCTGCAAAGAGGGCAAGCAATTGTAATCCTCAGACACATACAACATGCGATCCCAAAGCTACTCAGGTTTCGGCACCGACAACCTGATAGTTATAGACGGCGAAAAGGGCAATTGCAACCCTAAACCAAAAGTTGCTTGCCCCTGGCCTGGGTGTGTTAGATATGTAGTCTGTGTTGCTAACCATGGGAGGCGCTTCCACAAGGAGTCTATATACGAGTTCTTGGAGATGTTGAACGCACCATCACATCAACGCCCACGCACCATTTGTCGAGACCAGGCCCAAAAAACAGACAAATAGTGACATGGCGCAAAACCATCTACAACCCAGCCAGTGAGATGAGGAAGAAGAAAGAAGACTGGAGGATTCTATTAAATGCAGACACCAAAACTCTAATCCTTGCAGACTCAAATATGAGACTAGTTGACATCGAGACCATCCCACCGAACTGGCAACTGGCAGTCCTACCGGGAGCCAAGCTCAACCACCTACCAATCAACGCGTGATGCAGCTGGGCGGCGGAGAAGCCGTGATACATGGAGAACTACCGCCTCCCCCACACACAGCCTCACAGCCCCGTCCTACACAGAGGACAGGCCCGCCATTGCAGTAACTACACCGGGGCAAGTCGAAACGTATACAAGAAAGGTCTTGCCAGTTTCGAAAGGAGTCACTGACAACGTGTCTGTGACAGACAATTTGCTTGTCAATGACTTACCTCCAAACCATATAATGACGTTTCAGACCGAAGCACCTGTTCAAACCCATGCAGTCGTTTGTGAAGTTCTGCTGATGGCATGTGAGACTGCTGCTTTCCCTGTGGACAGTCATGAAGAGGCAGTGGTATCTCCAGGTGTACCTCCAAAGTTTGACATTGTACTTTGTTCATTCCAATCATACATGTCCAGCATCGAAGCAGACAGAAAGGCAAGGCCTGATATGTATGTATTGGGTGCCCGCCAGGTAATGGAGGCAGTTGCAATGGACTATGCATTCTTAACAAGAATGGACATTAGGAAGCGATTTTATGAGCCTCTGCAGGAAAAGGTTCATTCAAAAGAGGGCTCAAAATTTAGCATTAAGACTGTGCGAAATAAGTTGAAGTCTTTGGAATATTTTTGTATTTTCTTGCAAGCGATTTCTGCACCGGGTGGGTTTTGCAGAGTTGGCTGTCAGAAATAAAAAAAACTGAGAGATTGTCTTCCGGGGTGGCGACAGGTGCTACGCGGTCAGTGTACTATGGAGGAGCTACACAGGCGGCGGCTACTTGATGGCCAAGAACCTGTCACCAGAGATGACATAACAAAGTACAGAGAGCCAAAATATTCAGTTATCACAACGCAGATTCTGCGAGACTGATGCCATCAGTTTGACAGCACACCTGCTGTTGCTGACTTTCTGCGCTGTAGAAATCATATGATTGTTCTATTGTCGGGTTCAAATGCGCATCGCTCGGGCGTTATATCCAACTTCAGCACTGCTGATTTTGAACAAGGTTTGAGGGCACCCCGCTCAGCAGATGGTAGCACATGTTTTAAAATTTTAAATCACAAAACTGCCACCACTCACGGGACAGCAAACATTGCTGTAGACCAAGAAGAAGCTGGGCTGCTTGCAAGCTACATGAGCATGCGTAATGGGTTAGATTAGATGCTCAACACATAGCTTCATTTATCTTTGTTAATTCAACTGGAACACAGATGTCAGCATCCAACATTGGAAGTGCACTGATATAATGAAAGAGTAACGTGTTCAAAATTGAGAAAAGCCGCTGTCACCGAAATTCATTCAAACTATCCATCTAAAAAAGGTGACACAGCAGCTCACATGTGTTATCGTGAGGCTACGGCTGCCAAGTATTACAAGATGATTGCGAACCCAAATAATTCCATGGTCTCTGTAAACTTATTGAGACAGGTTTTCATGGAAAAGTTGATGCAAAATCCTGTTCAACCGATTGAGTTTCCTGTAGCCCCTGTTTGTGCCAGTGTTAATGAGTTGACTGTTCATAATCTGGAAAATAAGAGGAAGGCTACAGAAGACGATGACACGGGTGACGACTGCGACAGTTCTGATGACCAAGACTACTCTGGCTAGAGCTGTCAGAGACAAAGTACGAACATTTTGCATGCATATATACGGCTTCAAAAAAGGCGGAAAATATCAGGCCAGAAAACCTACATTAGACAAATAATTACAGGTCTCTAACTCATCCTTGGATTCATGGAAAAGAAATTTGTCCTTGAATGGTTGGAAATTTCATGGATATTGTTTTACCTCTCAGCGACGGTTTACATAACATTATATTGCAAGGACTTTATTTTTCAAAATACAGTTTGCTGTATTTGTCGAGTCAAAAGACTGTTACATAGCAATGCACTGTCAGCAGGGAATGTGCTTTAACATTATATTGCATTGACTTTATTTTTTTAAATACAGCTTGTTGTATTTGTGTTTAACCTTACATTGAAGACGAGTCAAACAACGGGTCTACTGCATAGCGACAGCAGCTACCGCCTCTCTCGCTGCAACCAATGCGTCGACCACGGTGGCCCCAGCATCGAGCTCGTCTCCCGTCGCACTTCGGACACAGTGTCCGGTATGCCTGGAATCTGAGGCCGACACTGTTCTCATCCCGTGCGGTCACTGTGCCTGCGTCGCTTGCGTCAATCGGCTCCCTGTGACACGTGGCACAAACCACGTCTGCCCTGTGTGTCGTGTTTATCGTGACATATGTAAGCTCCACTTTGCCGCCTAAATATAAATGCACAATTACTTTAAACCGGCTGAAACTGATTAATCGGTTTACCATCGAACATTATAACATTCGATTTTTGTATGTTTTGAAATAGTTGGTGAATCAGGACATTTATAACGCTAAAGGCGCTTTATATTTTTTGTGTTCTAACACTACGGATGAAATATTGAGTTTGTTATGCAACATCTTCATGAGTTTCTTCCTTTTGATTTTCTGCCTTTTGATTTTCTGCCTCTTGATTTTCTGCCTTTTGATTTTCTGCCTTATGCAGTGCTCCCCAAACAACTGTTACATAGCAATGCACTGTCAGCAGGTAATGTGCTTTAACATTATATTGCATTGACTTTAATTTTCAAAATACAGCTTGTTGTATTTGTGTTTAACCTATCACCCATTTCAACCTAATCAGTTGATTGTTTCCAGCCCGGAAACCAGCCTTCCACCCCCCACCTTTGTCAAAAGTAGATTATTAATTAGAAACCCCCATGTCCGCATCTCAAGCCGGAGAAGTGAAAGACTGAAGCGCCTGCAACAGCAGCAGAATGGAAACAGTCGAATGAGATAAATGAGTGTGACTAATGTCTCGAGAACCACGGAGATGATGAAACCAACCTTCGTAGATGATTCTGATGCATTTCGTGGTCAAACAGGAAGATCTGGCTTGGATCACCAGAGTCCCTCGGATTAGCACCCGAGAAAGCAGTTAACCCTCCAGACCACTTGGCCTGGTCGCGTGGAAGCCAACTCCACAATGATGGAGCACCACCCTACCTTAACCACCATAGCCTCCCCAGATCCACATTTAGTGAAGGAGTCTGGGATAAAAGAGGTGAGAAGAGCAAAAGATACACATTACATGCCAATTATGTTAGAGAATGCTCCGATCAGAATAGGAAGCTCAACAACTCAGCATTCTTTACAGATTCTCCAAATGGCGAAAAAAAATGGACGGCATTCTCCATCAACAGGATGTGTATTTTCCATTGTGTGCAAATTGTTTTCATAAAACAGCACTGCTGCTCTAGCAAACCAAGGGTTTGATTCCTGGAATAATATTACACTTGACCAACATGAACTTTCTCAAAATCATCGGCAAACTCTCGCAATTTATGCAAATCGGTTGTCTAATACTCAGACCTTGGATAACGTGATTGCTGAAGAATTTGACAAAGAAAGAAGTTATTGGAGAGAAGTACTGCAGAGTTGCATCGACTGTGAAATTTATCTCATCAAGTGGATTGGCATTTAGGGGATCTACCTAAATATTTGGTAATGCAGACGATGGAACTTTTCTAGGATGTCCAGAGTATTTCCCAGATTAATAACAACCCTTTTAGAGCAGGGCACATTGAAAAATTTGGAAAAGCCCGACGAGGCACAACATTGTAGGGCCTATTTATCATCCATCATTTGTGACGAATTTACAGCTGTCATGGCTAAGAAAGTTTTAAATGCAATTGTAGAAGAAGAAACTTATGGAAGTTTGTGATGAATGGATTCAAGGGAGAGCATTTTTGAGTCAGCGCTGAACAAAGTCTATCTATGTAGCCATTTCACAACGTGTGTTGTCTTGCTGTCCCTGAACGAAACCGATTCAGCCTTCGACTGGGAACCTTAGGTTTGCTCGTATTAGGCCTACTTTGAGGGACGGAAAACTAAGGGAATATTTGCACAAACTCTTTACTCTAAGTCGGAAGTTGGTTGTTATAGGCCCTCATCATAAAAATAATGACATTAGCTTCTTTTATATAATAAGCTCAATGAGTAGGCTAGTATAATAAAATTGATAGTGTGCCTCTGTTTAACTTCCACATTCAGTTTCGTGGTAATTGGGTCAAATATAATAATTCTATTAGGCCTATTAACTAACGTTTTTCTTCTTTTGCGTTGGCTGTGCATACCAAATAAATATAGAAAGTATGCAGTACTGATAAAATTATGAACCTGTGCTACATTTTTATAATTTATTAGTACATGTAATGCAGATGCAAGTTTTGATTTCTTATTGCACTCGTCACGAACAACTTGCGGTTGAAAAAATTACAGCTCGCAAAAAATCATAATTCGTCTAAAACACAGATTCAGATAATGTTAGCGAGAAAACTAGCTGAAAGACAGCGCTGTCTACAAAGGATGAGGAGACTTAGACGAAATGCAAGAGCGCTCACAACGGAGGAAGTTGCCCTTAGGGCTATGGACGAAGATGTACGCCGTCTTACAGAAGAGACTAACAGAGTGGAAGATGATTGGTAAACCAAGCTACATTTCAAAGGACTCGCAGAATGCTATACACTTGACGCAAACTCAATCATCAGCGACTTGATCATTTCTGAAGTAAATGAAGGTTATTGCTGATGACACAACAGATATTAGCTGCACAGAACAAATGTCCATTTGTCTACGTTATGTCTCTGGGTGCTCAGTTAAAAAACGTTTCCTGCACTTTATTGATGTTCACATGTTAGATGCCTTTTCTCTGTCAAACACAATTGTCAGCACTCTGCAGAAGAAGAGCCTCAACGTTAAGCAATGTGTTGCCCAATGCTATGATGGTGCCTCAATTATGTCCGGCAAATTTCATGGCGTTCAGGCACATGTTCGCACAATGTGTGACTCGCCATGCATAATGTTCACTGTTGTGGGTTTGAGCTATATATATATATATTGTTGCAATAAAGTATTGCTGACAAGTTAGCAAAAGCAGAAGCTCAAGGGCTGCGTAAACGAATTCTTTCCATATCATTTCTTCGTTTTTTGCTTGTTGCTAAAAAGTTACTTGGGGCAGTCAATTCGTTATCATAGGAATTACAAAATTCATCAGTCGATAACATATCTGCCGAAGCGTTGCTAAATTCCACCAAACAAGATCCGATGGCATTTCGAAGCAATGACACTTAAAAAACTACGGCAATAGGCCAAAGAGAACCCTGGTGATGTCAACAACTGGTAAGACGGTTATAGAAATGACGCAAACTAGTGATGAATCAATGCGTAACGGAATACTTTTTCGTGTGTAGACAGGTTTATTTCTGAGCTTGATGCTCGCTTTACAGTTAACTGTAGTGTGCTAGAGTGTGTGTGTGCATCAGCTTTAAACCCTAGTTCGCCCAACTTTTTATGCCTGGATACAGTCACCAAACTTATCAAATTATACCCTACTAGTGGTATTGATACCATGATGATGCAATCACAACTGTCTTCGGCAAAGTCTTTTATCCAATCATTGGAAGCAAGAGTTTTCACTCGCAACGTTAGAGCTTCTACATCGCGATCTGCAGTCTTGCAGAGAAAGAGATGGCATGAAGCTCCAGGAGCTGAATATTTCTACGACGACAGCTGCATTAATGTGTCAAGCCGAGTTACAACCTACGTGTACTATAGTGTACAGTGTATAGTGTTTATGACTATATGACTTGTGTATACAGAACAGTGTGCACTAGAATCCGTTTGGTGCTCACACACTTAAGTCTATAAAAATTAATATAAATCGATAAATTCATTGTGAGAAGGAAAAAAAGAAAAGGTGACGAGTTTCACGATGAAGTTTTCGACGCCATTGATAATGCTATGACAGGTATGTATAAATGGCATAACGTCGGCTTCGGGCAATGTGGAGAAAGTTTTTGACCAAACTGGATATCGAAATTGGAAGAAAATAACTGAAAGCTTAGAGCAGCATGGAGCAATTGAAAGTCACACATCTGTTATGCAAGTGATGGCGGCTCTGTTCTCAAACAAATTGATAGCCAAAATAGCCGCTTGGCTGCAAAAAACAGAGCAGCAGTTCAACCCCCGCCCGCATTGCATAATGTGTGGAAGACAAGATATGGCATTGCGAGGTTGTGATGAGACCGAGGCTAGGAGCAACCCTGGAAACTTCCCGACTATTCTTCAGCTATTAAGGTTGGAAAGTAAAGCTACTGATTAAGTGTTTAAACAGCTTCCAAAAACACAAGCTACATTTCAAAGGACTCGCAGAATGCTATACACTTGACGCAAACTCAATCATCAGCGACTTGATCATTTCTGAAGTAAATGAAGTAGGTAGGTATGTTCACGGTTATTGCTGATGACATACGAGATATTAGCTGCACAGAACAAATGTCCATTTGTCTACGTTATGTCTCTGGATGCTCAGTTAAAAAACGTTTCCTGCAGTTTATTGATGTTCACATGTTAGATGCCTCAATGTTAAGCAATGTGTTGCCCAAAGTTATGATGGTGCCTCAATTATGTCCGGCAAATTTCACAGCATTCAGGCGCATGCTCGCACAATCTGGGAATCGCCATGCATAATGTTCACTGTTGTTGTGGAGTTGAGTTATATATATATTATATTGTTACAATATAGTGTAGGGGCTGACTTCTATGGCACACACAGGAATTAGAGAGATGGTTACACAGAGATACAGAGCGAGAGGGAGACAGACAGGCAGAAAGAGAGACAGAGAGTAATGAGGGAGGCAGAGACCTGTCCTATGAGTAGGCGTGGCAGGAATGCCCCAGCGTGCATAGCACAGGTAGGGGAGCCGTGCTTTCCACACAGACCTGCACGCGCAGACAGACTGACTGGCGCCTTGTAAAGGAATGCCGTGTAGGAGGTTTTGATAGGGCTATATAAATGGTAGACCTTACGACAGACAAGAGAGAGCAAGATCCAGCGCGTTCGTTAGGCAGGACTCCTTTGTCAACCGGGACACGGGGTCCGAGCGTGTAACATCTATCGAATACACATCGAAACAACGTGTTCTCTCTCTCTCAACTGTCGATCGGCAACCCCGAATAATCGGGCAAACAAGCGACACTACAACTTGGTGGAGAACCAATCGATCCTTCCTCTCGAGCAGCGACGTCGCATCATCATCTGAGACAAGACAACCAATGAGCCAGCCGGAAAATCAGACGAGTGGGCGCTACTAGGTATACGAACCGGTAAGAAACTTCCGTCTGCAGTAACGTCTACTCCTGTTGCACGCTCATCAGGACTGCTACCTTCTTCTCCATCGTGCACCACCTTCACGACACCAATACCTATACTACTTCCACCTACTCCGCTGTTTCGGCTATTATCTCCGACACCCTACGTTCATCCGGACGCTGCTGCTGATACCTCCTCCTCCTCACCACCATCACCATCGCCAGACGTCGCCGCTGACTTTTCGGACTCCGACACAGACATGGCCTGCTCGTGACAAATAAACGACTCAACGTCAACCGAGTGTTCAATTTATTCTGTTGGTCGACAACCCCGAATATTGGGCGATCAACCAACGTTACAATAGTATTGCTGACAAGTTAGCAAAAGCAGAAGCTCAAGGGCTGCAAAAACGAATTCTTTCCATATCATTTCTTCGTTGTTTGCTTGTTGCTGAAAAGTTACTTGGAGCAGTCAATTCGTTATCACAAGAATTACAAAATTCGTCAGTCGATTACATATCCGCCGAAGCGTTGCTAAAATCCACCAAACAAGATCTGATGGCATTTTGAAGCAATGACACTTAAAAAACTACGGCAATAGGCCAAAGAGAACCCAGGTGATGTCAAAACAGTTATCAGAATATTTTGTGCTGCTAACAACTGGTAAGACGGTTATAGAAATGACGCAAACTAGTGATGAAACAATGCGTACCGGAATCATTTTTTCGTGTGTAGACAGGTTTATTTCTGAACATGATGCTCGCTTTACAGTTAACTGTAGTGTGCTAAAGTGAGTGTCGGCTTTAAACCCTAGTTCGCCCAACTTTTTATGCCCGGATACAGTCAACGAACTTGTCAAATTATACCCTACTAGTGGTATCGATACCATGATGATGCAATCACAACTGTGTTCGGCAAAGTCTTTTATCCAATCATTGGAAGCAAGAGTTTTCACTCACAACGTTAGAGCTTCTACGTCACGATCTGCAGTCTTGCAGCGAAAGAGATGGCAGGAGCTGAATATTTCTATGATGACAGCTGCATTAATGTGTCAAGCCGAGTTACAATCTACGTGTACTATAGTGTACAGTGTTTATGACTATATGTGTATACAGAACAGTGTGCACTAGAATCCGTTTGGTGCTCACACACATAAGTCTATACAAATTAATATAAATCGTAAATCGATAAATTCATTGTGAGAAGTAAAAAAGCTGACGAGTTTCACGATGAAGTTTTCGACGCCATTGATAATGCTATGACAGAGAAGAAATAGGAGCTATAGAAATAAGACAGTAGGAAAGCAGGAGATGTAGGGGCAGCAGTCATGATGACAAGTTTTGTGTTAGTCAGAATAGAGTGTAGGTCAGTCTGAGCTATTATTAGACTGAGATATTGCTAGGTAGCCTTAGTAACGGATAGATCAGGTAACGAGGTACGGCTTGAAAGGAGAGCGCTACTACACCTGCAAGCAGAGTTGGCCAGGCAACAGAATATTAGTCAGAGGAAATGTACACATGGGCAGTATAGATAAAAATAGTTTCAGTGGGTAAGGAATAGGAGGCAAGGAGGAAGAGATGATGGCCAAGATAACGGTCTAGATGCAGGGCAGACCAACACTTCTAATGCACAGAATACAGGTACAGATTGGCATGCCATTACACGACTGATGGCTTCTAAGTTTATTAAAGGACAGCGTTATTTCAAAGTCATCTGGGAAGACAGGGCTTATCCTCCGTCATGGCAACATGAGGATGATGTGACAGATGCCTTGAAACATGCATTCTATATAACACACACCACGGCTGGTAAAAGACGTAAACGCAAACTGTAAACCAAACAACCTAATGAGAGGAAATCAGTCAAATTTATAGGCACACCATTGCCGAAGATTTGAAATGTTATGACTAAATTTTAGTACAAGATTTGAAAAGGGAAGAATTTTATCACAAGGAGTGGCCACTCTAATAAATTTTATATGAACTAAGACAGTACATTTAGAGAAATTTTCGAACGTAAGGGGACGCCTTTATTGTTCTTAAGCATTTACATCTAATTCTCTTTGTATGTTTTGGGCTTTAAAAATTTTAAACGATACTAATCTTTTACTCTGAAGAAATTTTTATATTTGCAGCTGGTCTGTAAGTGTCATATTTCTTAGGAGAGAAACAGGTTACTTAATCCTAGATCTGGTCAAATCTAGATAACATGATTTAAAGTCATTGCAGTTTACACGTGCATTTTTATGTTTTATTAGAGGTGTGATAGCAATACAGACCTATATTTTGATGAGCATGTGTATGTGTCACATTAATATTACAAATGTAGAGTTACAGGTTTTGCAGGAGTAAGGTTGCAGGACTACCATTGTCCATTTATTCCTTTGGTGACCTAATTTTGAATGTTGTGTAAGGTGAGGTAATGTTTACCGCCAAGTAAACAAAGAGTGGTGTGAGTTTAATATTGTATAGGATGCCAAACCAAAGGCGTAGTGGAAAGAAGTCTATACATTATGAGTGTTTTTGCCAAATTAATTTTAGGTTGACTAAGTGTTACAGTCTGAATAGTATGTAATTATATAGAGTCTTAAATATTAAGAATGTGATGTCAAAGTGACATGTCTTTTCATTGCTAAGTCACTGAGAAATAACAGTTTGTTTACATTTTTCACACATGACCTAGTTTCAGATTCAAGTGTATTCACAGAGTATTATAGATTTTCATTGACTACCAAAGTCAAGTTTGATTGCTCTTATGTACAGAATTATTGTGTAGTAGACTATACAAGGTTAATTGCTTACTTGTGTCATTTTACAGATTTTTAATATTGTGTTTATTCCGTTGTTTACATTTATATTGATGTCAGTAATAAACATTTGATTTTAGCTCGCTACACTCATGAAAGATTATCCCTAGGTTTCACAGAAGAGTTCGAATCTATAATATGATGTGCTCAGATTTTGTGGGATTGCTAACTAATGCTTACATGGATTTATTTTAGGTTGGAAGCGCAATCCAAGCAGGGTTTTGAGGTCGTGCATCCACAGTTCATATTTTATCTAGTGATAATAATTTACTAATACTTGTTTGTCTTTTTGTTTTCATATGGAGAAAAGGCTTCTTCGTGTCACGCTGACCTTGATGACAAATGAGAATCGAAACAACTGGACGAGCTCACAAAATTCTCGACAGCTGTGTCATACAAATACAGCTTCATCTCGTCGCAGTTACATTTTGGCCTCGATTCTTTTCATCGTCTGAATGCAGTACAATTCAAGAGCGTTTCCTACGTGCTGAACTTACTCCACCCCAATTCAAAGGAACAGCGTTTTCCCAAAGCCTTCCCTTCAGAAACTTATTCCCTTTCAATTGTTCGATTTTAATTTTTGGTTCATGGTTTTTCACATTACGTTATTCTACGGTATCATCCGTTTACAGATGTTGTCTTTATACGTTAAATTGTCACATTTTTGGGACATGCAAGAATGTCTTTACAGAATTTCAGTACTTTATAGGAAACTCTGTCACAACATACGCTTGCACTTAATAGAGTTTTCAAGAACACGTTTGAGATAGGCCTGGACTCTGTTATTGATAGTCATTATCGCTCAGATACGTTTTTAGACACGATTTTAGAGACACTATTTTATAGACACTTTTTAGCGTTCATATACATACCGTAGGCCTAGACACGTAATACACGTTTTCATAGAAATATTTCTCTTTGTCATTAAACAGGTTTTCCCATACTGTGTAGCCTGTATTGTTGCATATGGGGGGAAATGTCCTAGGGTGGGAGAAACGTCCGGGGGAAGGTCCGGGGAAGTGTCCGGGGGAATGTCCGTTCCGTTTGATTAGGTATGTTCCATAACTAATTGTATGTATTTGATTAAATGAATAAGATTATAAAACCTCTTTGTCAGTTACATTCTGCTGTGGGTGGACCCGCCTACATAGCTATCCCATTCAACAACTACGTAATTACCAAACCGATAGACTAGTTATTTATAATTAGACTTTAGTGATAGTTCGCAAATAATTTTTCATTACAATTTACAGTATACTCACAGCTTTTTAACCACTATGCCAGTGATGAGGACGTAAACTGAACCCTTTGCGTATGATATGGCTGTTTATTCCTAAAGCGTTCTCTCTCGCTAACTTCAACTAGCGACAACGCCACTGAAGAGACACGCAATAGTCGAAAGCGCTATGGCCTGTGAATTAATACATGTACGTTCACCCCAAGTTTTCAACTAGAGTGAGCAACGACGTCAACTGGAGTCACGTGGACGAGCGGTTTCTATTGACCTTATAAATCTCCATTCTCTCCACGTCTTGATTCGCTCTATCTGGTTAAACGATTTCAGGTCGGTGTACGTGGGTTCCTCCCGCAACAATGGTGGAGCATACGGGTGTGCCGGAGTGTGGTTGTCTTCCCTGTTCTGCAAGGTCCATTGCCAAAGACCGAGCAATTGCTGCGACAGATGATGGGTATTGTACCATACGATTACCACTGTGATTGTTGTTCTAGTGTACAAAAGCAGCCGTTATTTTTCCATGAATAAGTAATTAATTATAATTAAATGATATAATTATTCTGCCCGTTTTCAGAAGAAGAAGAAGAAGCAGAGGAAATAAGAACTAGAGAAATGATTGGTACTCGATACTGGTGCCGATTATTCGATCTTGTCAAGTGCATTGATCAGTCCCTCCGATGTACAGCCGTCCTCACAACGCATTATAGCCGTCAACGGAAGCTTGGTCGAAACATTGGGACAGGCTACTATTGAATTGGAATTAGGCAAGTTAGTGATTCCAACAACCGTATACATTTCTCCAGTGGTAGAATCCTTGATTCTCGGTTTGCCTTGGTTGTTGTCAAATGAGGTAGTTTGGAATATGGGCCAGCAATTCATTGAACTGCAAGGAACGAGAGTTGAGTTGCAGACCGATAATCACTCCTTGGAGAAAACAAGTAACCCATTGGTGACTCAGACAGAGTTAGCGATATCAAGCCTACCGCCTGTGCGCGCTACGACAACGTGTGAGGGCGGAAGTAATAAGAATCACATTAGTGGGCGGAGAATAAACGTGAGGGGGAAGATTAAACCGCCACTGGGACAGAATCCATCAAAAGCGAAGATGAGTTATTTGGAGACAGGAACCGCCTCCAAATCATTAATTACCAAGCCACCCTGGCCCACCCAACTCATGTGCAGCAAGCCACCAGTAACCCTACACCAAAGAAGGGGAGGAATTAGTACTGTCTTTGTTGATCGATCAACCACCATAAAATCCCGCGTAATTCGGCGTCATATCCCTGAAGTCAGAGTTTCACGCAAGTCGACCATCAAATTTTCAAAACGAATTGAACTAACCTGTAACATGGCCGCGTGGAACATGAACGGATCTGGTGAAGAACTGGATGAATTGATCGGCGTTAGTTTCCCCGATGGAGAAAGTTGGGATACTGACTTAGAAGATGTGATAGCTGCTGTACGACGTATTGAAACACCAAGAGAATCAGACGAGACCGCAGGTAATCTTCCGTCTGGACCGGAGCCTGGACCATCTTCAGATGTCGATTATCGAGATGTGCATGATCGATCGCTGCCATCTGCCTTCGTTCCGGCTGGAGTTGCGTCTGGACGAGACCCACAGGAAGCACAGCTACCCTTAGAAAGACGTCTGACCTTGCAATATCCTCATCGTAACATCCGAACGGCGGGCTTCCTATGGATGGTTGGTGAATTCTTCCTACTTCAAGGACACCTGGGGCTCACCACTGCAGCAGTTGAGAGGATGTATCGTTGGGTACCACCACTGAATACCGTGCACGATCCTATCCCAGTTCTTCTCGCGGCGTTCCAGACCTTGGCGACCTATCAAACCGCGGAGTCCATCTTTCGTGGTTGGGCCGATAGAACAGCACGTCTGATTGTCAGCGACTTCAACCGTCCGAATCTGCGGAGTCCGGTTCACACACCCTGGGCTGCTCCGGATCTCTGGACCATAGGAACGTGGGAGATTTGCACTTGGATCCTGCGCAGATTCCTCCGCCAACCAAACTTGGAAGTAGAGAGTCGTTTCTTGGACGGACTAGAAGATATCCGAGACTCTGCTGGTATACACGGGTGGGTAGTTGATTACGTCGTCTCAGTGTATTATTTCGCGGAGTCGAGCACACACCTGTGGGATGTGATCTTCTGTCGTCAGGAGTAGCGAACTTCCAACGTTTCCGAGTTCACAAGTAGATTGTTATATTGCAATTGTGAAACGTTAGGCTTCTAGTGGACTGAATGTTGGAATACGTTAAGAGCATTAGTTACAATAAGAGCATACATGTGTAGTTCAGAGAATGAATGAGTGCTTTACTGGATATTAGTTGTTGTGGAGGATGGTTGTCCAAAGTATAAATTGTGTTTGGTGGTGGCCATGTGTTATTAGGGGCATAGCACTGTTGGTTACAGGCATTTCATTGTTATGTCTCAGTGATTTGGGCGTAGTTAATGTCAAAAGACTATCGACATTATGCTAGAAAATTCAGCGACAAAAATGAGTCATTTTCGAATAGAATAAGTTCACCTGTGCTAACATGGATTTGTGGCAAGAAATGAATTGTTGATGTTCTTAGGTTATAATTGATAATATTTGAAGTTGTTCGATAGTGATTAATTGTTGTGGACTTAAAACCATGGCTATGCACTTTTAGATACATTTCATTGTTGTACGTGAATGTGGCCAGTGAGTGAGAATTGTGTACTGTGTGTAATGAGTAGTTAATGTTCAAAGCAGCATGTTCAATTGGACATAGCTTCTCAACTGATCACATATTAAGCAATCTGGTCTTAAGTTTGATGAGCAAAATAACATCTCAATCATCTGCTTGCCCCTCACACCACTCACTGGACTCAACCACAGGACAGAAGCTATTTCAAGCCTCTGAAGTCGAATTATGGACATGAATGTCTGAAATTCATGCGCGAGCCTCCGGGTTTGGAGCTATTACCAGGTATGATTTTGGGAAACGATTCACAGTTGCTTACCAATCCACATCATCAATGCCCATCGCTGTGCAAAGTGTACAGACTACAGATATCTACCCTCTCAACAAAGACATTCTTGGGGATGATGTGTTCTCTCTCTCGTCCCGGCGACCTAATTGATCCAGGCAAAATCGCCCACTTGTCTGAACAGGAAAGGCATCAGCTCATAGAGTTGACTGACCGATTCCCGGAAGTGTTTTCAGACACACCCGGATATTGCCCATTGCTGCAGCACGAAATTCAGATGTTGCCATACAGGAACTGCTCAAGCTGGAAGTGGAATGGTGGATTAAGTAAGGACATGCTAGATTTATGGATCATAGCGCCCTCAACCAGTGAAATGGCTAGCCCGGTCGTATGTGTCTACATGTCTACTCCTGCTCAGCCGGATTATGTGTCCATTCCACATATTCAAATATTCTGCACACCCCAATTGAGATAGTATATGGTAACAGCGTAGAGAAAGAAAATAACCCGACAGTTGGTCAGTCCAAGCGATGGTCTTATTTTTGGAAAAACAATAACAGTATCATATCTGTACTGCAGACTTTATGATGCTTTATTTGACATGATCATTCCAAATCGAGTGTATGAAGGATGGCTCATGGAACGTAGAAGGCAAATTGAAACCGATTACATGGTCACCAAATCAACAGAAAGTCATCAAAAAGTTCATTTCATTATGGCTGCAAAGAGGGCAAGCAATTGTAATTCTCAGACACACAACATGTGATCCCAAACCTACTCAGGTTTCGGCACAGACAACCTGCGATCCCAAACCACGATATTCACGATTCTGATTACATCATGCTTTGAGGTGTTGTTAATGATATCCTACAATGACATGCAAAAGCCTGGGAATTGTGCATTTGGGTGACCGAATAGCACTTCGTCCTCTTTGTGAGAAGAACGAATAGAGCACAAGTGCTTCGACATCATCTGGCAATACTTCAGCAATATACAGCACAGACTCATTGTTCACCTCAAAAAGAAAAAAATCAGGCCAAAGCCGTTTAACCAAAAAAGTTGGATGGTTTAACTATGACCAAAGTTTATGCCAGTTTCGACAAATTCGGGAGAAAATTGAGGGAGGTACTTGAAAGCTGGCTGTTATGGGAAACTGTGAAATGAATACAGTACTGATGAATGTAAAGGATTCCTAATAGAAAGTCAAAAAAGGACAGGTAGAGGACTTCACTTTCGAAATAGCAAATTTTGGCTGCAATCCATTGGATCGGAGCTTTTCCACCTGTACTTCAGGTCTGAGAGGGTTGTGCAGACCAGCTGACAGGAAAGGATGACAACCTTCCAGATTTGACTCCAATGAAGACTCCAGAAGACCCACAGATGAAGGAAAACTTGCCTCTAACAGCATCTAGTGATAGAATTACCTTCCTGTGCTGGATTTGCTGGGGTTAGTCTGAGCTGACGCGTGCCTTATACACTTCAGTATAAAACCTACCGCGCACTAGACTAGGGAGCTCTTGACGGGTTCAGCTCAGAGGTAGAGTTATTATTATTACGTAGATTAATTATTATTATTATCTTAAGGAGTCAATTATTATTATCTAAGGTCAGTTGTGTCATTCGTTACAATCATTATTAATAATTACCGTACTTGTATTTGTAACCCATATGTTGTCTTAATTGATTATGTATGTGCAGTAACTAATTGTATGCATTGGTTTAATCAATAATATTATAAAACATTATTGTCAGTTATTTTCATGTGTAGCTAGCTTCCCCAGGTTAAGTGATTCTTGGATGAATAGTCTGTCGGGGTTGGACACGCCTTCACAGCTAACTTATTCAACAATTACTTAATTACCAAATTGTTTAGATAGATGGACTATAGGTGTAGGGTTATAGTGTAAGGAAATATAATTCCCGTACAAGAGTTTATTTAGCGCCACCGACCGAGATGGGTACATATAGAGGATTATTCTTGTTGCATGAGAATACGTAGATTTAATGCCTGGATATGACCGACCAGCGCTATCGACAAAGCTGAGGTAACTGGTGCGACCAAATGAGAAACGAGATGACGACAGCTTTAGTACGCCCAGTGAGGTAGCGTGGGTATAAAACAGACTGTCGCAGTCGAAAGGTTGCTTGCGCCGGAAGAAGTCACGATTGCTAGATATTGCGAAGCCCGGAGATGGGAGGTACATGCCCCAGTCTTCGAGAACCGAGGAAGTCATGTAACGAGACGAGCTCAGAAGCGTCGTGTTCTCGTTATGATTGCGTATCGATGCGAGTGAGGGTATATTTGGATTATCTTCGAACGTAGAACCCAGACAGGGTGGCCACAGAAATATGATATCAAAATTCCCTGAGTTTTCCAGGTTTCCCAGAATCATTTTTTAAATTTTCCAGAGCACATTTTAATCACTTTCCTATTATATATAGGCTTAAAGATTAAAAGTTAAAAAAATTTGAGCGGGCTCCTCTCCTTATAGCTGCACATATCGCCTTTTTCTTTTTTATATTGTTTTCCTAACAAGTTCAGATCAATTAGTCAACACAAAAATATCGAAACACTACTATGTTCACTTAATTTAGGCGCACCTTTTCAGATGCAAATGCAATCACTAGAGTGCAAGTCAGAAACTTAATGCCAATGGCTGGAGTTGGGAGCACCTCTCAGTAGAACCCTTGAACAGGCGCTATATAAACCCCTGAATGAATAACATGTATTGTGAATGCACCTAATTGAAACTACTTTGCCCCTATGTAGACTAGTCCAATTTCCTTCATCTCATGCTCAAGGCTTAACACAGCACTGCCTGCATCTCCAGTCAGCTTGGCTTTCTTCACTTTGAGATCTTTGCTGCACAAACAATTAAATAATAACATACTGGGACTTGTTGTAATGAACAATGCTCTATCTCTGTCGACGGTGTTAGCAAGACCTTCAGCAATGTTATATACTCGCACTCTGCTACTAGGCATTCATAGACCTCCTAATTTCTTGCACAAAGAAATCATGCCAAAACAGGCGTTAAATAATCGATCTGAACAAATTCCCTGAGTGATGCAGGAATTCCCTGAGTTTTCCAGAGTTAAGAAATTCCCTGAGTTTTCCCTGATTTCCCTGTTTTCCAGAGTTGTGGCCACCCTGCCAGAATGGTTAAACGTGGATTTACCTAGGTTTTGGCGGGGAGGATTGAATGCCATTGTAGCCCATGAGAACACTCGTGGAATTGCGTAAGTGATGTACAGCGTATGCCGTAAAGCGATTTGTGAAGTATCATAGGTGCGCTGACGAACGAGAGGTATAGTCATGGAGACTGACGTTTATATGTAACAATCGTGAGGAGAGACGGTGGAAGCCAGCCGAACAAGTAGGAACAGGAGGACGGTGTTTCTACAAGGGATATGAATGTGTCGAGGGCAAGTGATGACTGTGATTGATTATGGAAGCAATCAACCGTATAGCCCTACGTAGCTGCTGATCCTGGGAAGGTAATTAAACCCTTTTCTAAGCAGTCAAATTGCCATAATACTCACTTCATGCTATTCGTAGACACACGTTGGTTTCATAGAATGAATGAGGGAGAAAATGATTGCATAAAGTGTATTCTGTTATTATGGTAAATTACCGCGTAACTGTTGATGTTTGTTAGAATAATATAATCAGTAAAAAGAAGGGAATGTCTTATCTGTGAGATGGTAGATTAAGTTCGTGAGGAAGAAGTAAGTAGAGAAGGTCTGGTGAGGTCAGACCAGGTTTCGGATCGTAGGCGAATCCACAGGTGCACCAGGGCATCATCTGTAATCAGACCGATTACTAAGGGAAACCCCGCCCTCGGAGAACCACCACTCGTTATAACCGATGGAGGTAGGAGAGGATCGGACGGGGAGCCAGTAAACTGGGGACCCGGACGACGCCCTCTGTCTGCTGGCCCACATCGGAGTAGGGGAACTAAGGTAGAAGCCTCCGTGGCCTAGCAACCCATGAGAAGAGGTAACCGACAACTAGAACATCACAGCAGTCCATGAAATCCGAAACCAGGGCGACATAGAAGTCAAAAAGGCGACGAGGAGAGTAGAACGAGAAGACGTGTAATAGAAGACTTCTGTAGAGCCGAAAATAGTAGAGAGAGTGAGAACCTTACAATAGTTGATGGAGAACGAGTTTGAATCTTGTACACGCTCTTTATTAGTTAATTATCGTTTAGTATATTATATTATTATTCTCGTTGTAACATAGGCATCGACGGCGATTTCTCGTCTAACGCCGATGTTTCAATAGTCATTCGCTATATATTACTATCACGTAGTTAAATTTTAGCAATATTTTATTATGCTTTTTCATTTCAAGTTATCAGTTAGTTATTTTTTCTTTATTTTGTTCTTTACATTTTGGGGTTTATGTACCCGGTAGTTAGATTTTATTAGGAACCGTCACTTTATTTTCTCGCTTTGCTATTCGTCTCACGTCTTGGTGTCGTTTGTTTTACGGGGTTGTCACGTGACGTCTTGTCCATCACCCGACTCCGCCTCCTCCAGAGCCGTGTCAGAGGGGTCACTCGTCTCTGTTCTTCCTTGGAGTTGTGAGTTGCGCTTTTGTGAGTACAGTCTTTAGTCTTACAGTTTTTTGTTAATTAGTTTTCGACATGACTGATCTTAATTTGAGGTCCTTGGCTCGGGGCAGGGGATTTCGTTCTTTTTCTTGGTCGCCAGGACTCGTTAGATCTTCGTCCGGAGCTTCTTCCGTAACTCCGCCAGTTGTAGGACGTGGACGCGACACTATTTATGTTTCCCCGCGTTCCACGTTGCCTTCTAGTGACGTTGGTTCTTTTCCGAGGGCTTCTTGTGGAAGAGCCACCCAACGCCATTTTCCGCGGTCCGCTGTTGAGCACCGACCAGGTTTGTCTGTGAGTTCCGTCCCTGACGCAGGTGTGTCTCTGCCTGTTCGTTCGTCAACGCAGACCTCGCCCTTACTGCTGATGGCAGATCGCTGTCCTGAAACACGCCTTGAGGACGAATTTTTATGCGTTTCTATTCCGGTTCATGCCCCAGTCCATCGTCCTTTTCAAGTAGTGACCCCTTTTATCTGTCCTATTCGTCAACGCGGTCCTCCACCTGGGTTTGGGGGACGTAACTGTTTAGCATTTCACATCAATCCGGCCGTGGTACCTGGCAAGGTTGTTCCTCTTCTACCACCGCGCCCTGTCTCGCTGCTTGAATTTGCAGACTGTTCTGCTCAAGTGCAGCGCGCGGCGGACAGAAACCATACTTCTTTTCCATTTCGATCTTTGCCCACTTCTCGTCGTCCTGTCGCCGAGATATTGCCCATCGTGCGTCCTCCTCCTCCACCTCGTCCACGGCGTCAAGTTGATGTATGGGCATGGCTATAGAATTTTTTTGTTTGGGTGTTACAAGTTTGCGCAAAACAGTTACACACAGACATATAGACCTATGTCTCGTCAAAGTAATGTAATATTGGTCATTAGTTGTATCAGAGTGGCCACTCGTCTTTGTGCTTCCTTCGACTTGAGACGTGGGTTCTTTGTGAGTACAGTGTTTCCTTTTAAAGTTTTCTGTTAAGCACAGTAGTCATGAGTGATCAGTTAAGCAGTCAGTTCATGAGTGATCACAATTTGAGGTCATTAGAGATGGCCGCCTATGTTAAGCGTGTGGCTCGGGTTAGGGGATGTCGTCCCTTTTCACCACCACCTCGGTCACTAGGAATTGTTGGCGCTTCGTCTGTAGCTCCTTCTGTGCCTTCGTCTGACAATATCTATTTTTGTTTTGGCGGTGCACGTTGCCACCAATAGCTAGTAACGTTGGTTCTTTTCCGGGGCTCCTTGTGGAAGAGCCACTAACCGCCAATATCCGCGGACAGTTGTCGAGTCCCGACCAGGGTTGTTTGTGGGTTCCGTTTCCGTCCCTGACGCAGCTGTTTCCCCGACTGTCCGTCAGCCGCGAACTTTGCCTTTGATATTTAGTGGCGGATAGATGTCCTGAGGTACGTCGGATGCTTGGTGCTGAGGCCGAATTCCCGCGTGTGTCTGCTGCTACAAACTCCACACTCCATCGACCGTTACAAGTTGTCGCCCCTTTTATTCGTGCTGGCTGTCAACGACGTCCTCCACCTGGGTTTGAGACGTGTTTTTATTAATCCTGCCTTGATTCCTGGCGAGCTCGCGCCTCTACTTTCTCCGCGTCCTGTTCCCCTGCTGGAATTTGCAGCCTGTGCTGCTCGAGTTCAGCGAGAGGCTAACAACGCTCATGATTTTTTCCCTGTTAGACCTTTAGCTACCTCTCGTCGTTCTGTCGCTGCGATAGAGCCCATCATACGCCCTCTTTCACCTCGTCCTCGGCGTCGCTTTGATGTGTGGGCATGGCTTTAACTTTTGTTTTGTCTCTCAGTTCGCATTATTCAGTACTCGTTTCATATTTACTTTTCCTCTCACGTCAGTAACGGGTACCATGTTTTTAATTCCTGTCGTGCTGTTGTCTTTCCTTTCGTTCCAGTCATCACTGTTTTCTGCCATATATTATAGGCATACTTCATGTTGCTGTTTTGCTTAGCAGTCGTTTGCTTTCATCTGGTTTCTTACGACAGAATATTTGTCTTAGAATGTACTTTTCTTAAAGTTTAATTGGAATTTTCTTGTTTTCATGCGATTAGGTCTTTTTGGTAGCCTTTGCAATGTTTCGTAATGGCTTACGGGTCATTTTTGCGCGAGGCATTTCTAGAAACGTGTTTTTAGATTTTCTGCGGGATAATGGGTGGGGTACGTGTCGTTTTACTAATTTTGTAGTCTGTTCTGTTATCATTATAGTCCTCCAGGCATGCTTACACGTATGCATGCATACATACGTAGGTGCTTACATATCTACAATCATACTTCATATATACCGATTCAATTGTTCTTATACACATGGTTCGGTTTTTCGTGCAGAAGGAGCGTGATTTTATATAACTTTGGTCAATGTATTTGAGAAGGCCTATACACTTCTTTTCAGGGTTATTAGTTATTATCATTTGTCTCGCAGGCTTAGTTATATTCTAATCAATTATTGTGAGCCTATGTTTTACGATGATAACCGTCTCACAACGACTGTCAGCTGTATAGTGTTTCATTTTAGCAGTTGTCATTATTAGCTTTAAGGGATCTTGGTATGATGGATGCGTTGGCCTTGCAACTGGTAGCACTAGTTATCAGTGGTTAAAGTGGTTTGAGTGAGCAGTGGGAACGCAAGCAAACAATTTCGAGAGCAGTGGGAATGGCGTTCCCACAGTTCCCACACCACTTTAAACCCTGCTAGTTATTAGTGTCTGAGCGGTCTTCTAGAGTTACCTTCAGACCAGATGTTTCTCATGTCTCTCAAAAATCATATTCTCACTTGACTTCTTTTGCCTGAAGGTTGATTTTTGGTGTCTTAATTGATTATGTATGTGCAGTAACTAATTGTATGCATTGGTTTAATCAATAAGAATATTATAAAACATTATTGTCAGTTATTTTCATGTGTAGCTAGCTTCCCCAGGTTAGGTGATTCTTGGATGAATAGTCTGTCGGGGGTGGACGCGCCTTCACAGCTAACTTATTCAACAATTACTTAATTACCAAATCGTCTAGATAGATGGACTCTAGGTGTAGGGTTATAGAACTGCCAATACCACCCACAATGTGAGCTCAAGCTGTTTGCGACATTTCCAGTGGTTGAAATAGTATATGCAACGATGACAGTTTGTGAGAGCAGCAGGTGATTGAAAGCGATGCAAAACAAACCATGACAGCTCGAGTGTACAACTGCAATCGTAGCAGTCGATAGATTGCGAAAGATGGTAGATTACGTCACAGGAAGATACAAGGCACTTAACACTTGACACTGTGTCATTGTATTATTTGTCAGTAGTAGGATTAATTTCAATGTTCTGCTCGTTGTACAATCATATTTTAATGCATTGCATCTAAGTGGCATTTGTCCATTTTAACAAACCGCCTATAAAAGGTGTATTTACTTGTGACTAGCTCACCTGTCCAGAGCACAAAGGTCACAGCTGCGAGATTATACATATTCACCTATGCAGAGAACAAAGTGAAGCAATCGCAGTGAATACCTTTCGACGCCGTACTGGATTCCCTTAATTCCACTGCAAGTGTCTCCGGTATGACCAATTTGCAGTTTCTTTGCAAACAAGATCTCATCAACATTACACGTGAATTTGGCATCAACAAATACGACGCACTGCACAGAAATTATGCGGACGGCGTTGCTGCATGGGTTCACAGCACTCAACAGGATTTTAAGAACCAAGAATTTGGTTCGGTGTATGAGATCGGCCACGACGATATTAATATTAGTATATATGATATTATATATGTTAGTTTAGATTTTATTATAAAGTTGCCATTATGTGTTTGATCTAACACTCTTGAACTTTTAAGATTGCATTGTATTGTGGCGAATCCTATTTTCGCCACGGAAATTTACTTCTAAATAATAGTCGGTGTTATCACAGGCCTGCCTGCGCTGTGGTAAAAATACACGCGTTCTATAAATAGTGACAGCGGCTGCTACGTTCTTGATTGGCTGCGCTTTCTTGAGTTAAACGTAAATGTGGAGATAAATCACATAGAATTGATAGGATTTCGAAATCTCGATAGTTAAAAGAATACTCGTCGTAGGCAAAGAGACTATTTGCTGATAGAAAGATAATTATTCTCTGTCAATTTATTTTGAACGCATATTCCTGCAATTTAATTTCGATTCGATTTGTACTGACAATAAATACTCGTAAAACAATGTCTGAATCACAAACTGCCAGTGAAGTGAGTGAGGAAACAACCGAATACGAAATTACTCATAAAAGTCATAATAATGAATCCATGATAGATTCCCCTTCAGTGACCGGAGAAGCTCTGCAACAACTGGCGAACAATCAGTGTGAATTTCTGCAGCGCCAGAAAGGAGTAGAAGAACTCTTAGGAAGATTTCTAGAGCGTCAGCAAGGAGTAGAAGATCTTTTAGGTCAACTCCTACGACAACAAAGTCAAGAAAGTCACAACAAGATTAATATAGCCGAAATGCCTGGTCAGATAATTAAGAACCAAACTGTCGGCGGAGATGAGAACCCCGCTAGTGAGTTCACTACTGCCTCAGATCGAGAAGCTAGGGACATATTTGCGGCCCACTCTTTATTGAGTTTACGAGATCCTGGTGAGTTAACGGTAGATAAGTCCGCTGTGGATTCGGCGATTCCGCCGACAGTTAGGGACCCCAAAATACCGTTTATGAAACATAATAATAATATTACATAACTAATGATGATCACACGCCGCTAAATTAAGTGCAGCAGTAACAATATATATGCTTAAATTATTTAAATTAAATATATATTGGCTTCATAGACGCGTCAGTCGCGGAAATGTAGTCAGAAATAGCTGTACCCAACCTATAAATATTCTGTACAATAATATACTGACACTGCCTTACAGTAGTAAACCTACCTATAGCCTACTAAGATTATATTAATTTTGTCCATAATGCTGAGTAAAGCTACTTAAACTAACTCAGGCCAGGGGAGTCTATTTTCTTAGGCACAATGTTTATGACGTGTTCCAATACCCAATGGGGTATATGGCCCCGAAATAAAACTTGCGTAGGGCCACCAGATATCCTTATCCAATACAAGTTGCGTCAGCTGCAGTAAGATGCTGGGTCACTGGAAATACGATAGTTTACTGTCCAGACCCAGCATAGGCACATCATAACTTTCCTATTAAATTTTGTGACTGATGCAAACAGAATATGTTGCCAAATCCTCAGAACTTAAGCTTGAAAGTTCTAAAGCCATTAAGGCTAACAATTCCAACTCCGATAAAGAACACCTGACCTAAAAAGAGCAAACGCCTATAGGTTACCTAGAAATGCTTTCCTTCCAACAGTCTCTTAAACTTGCCAATATAGCAATGTAAAACTCCTTTTTTTCCACATTATACACACCACCAGCATGTACTTCACCAACTCCCACCTCCACTCCGACCCCTCTCCTCAGATGATATCTCTCCAGTAACACACTCTCCCCACCCAAAGACAACTCTCAAATTTATTCCCTAGATCATTATATAAAATATTACTATTGACTTTAAATCCTAATTAACTTACTATCCATTATCACTCATGTAAGCATTTCGGATTTTTGTGAGATTGTTTTTCTCATAAACGAATGATTATATGACGAACATACTTACGCGTAAGCGTAAATAGGCCCCCATAATGTGTAGCAATGTGTATGTATGTATGTGTATGTACGGCGTATGTGGTGTATGTATGCGATGCATGTATGTATGTATGTATGTATGTATGTATGTACCGTATGCATGTACGTATCTTAATTTACCGGACATAATTAAAGCATTCAAGTGAAATAAAACCTCTTAAAGGAGGTTGAGTATTGAAGAAATGATGAACGCACATAGCTGGCTGATTTTGGATGGATCTAGAGTTTGTGCTTTGATTTCGTAATAAGAATACTTAGAGCAACTGTAAATAACGGTGTCTTGTGCATATTATGATAACGGCGTTATAGAAGTATTTAAGTATAACATTTCTGCAGTAGGCCTACACAAAATGCGTAAATTAAAATTAGCGTTTAATGTTTTAACAGTTTTAAGCAATACATCCATTACTTAATAAATACACAATACAATACCAGTTACAATCTCACTTTCTTCTAAATTCCAACCCTAACAGATTCTGCACAAATATCTTGCACATTTCAGAAGTCAGTTTACTTACACGACGGATACAGAGAGCACACCATTTAACGGTAGAAACAGTTCACAGACCATCCAGAAAGAACTGGCCCAGTCCACGCCACGATAAACACGATCGACTGCTATGCGGAACCAAAAACTCCACCGCACAAACATCCAGCGAATCGACCAGACGACAGCCCCTAGGCGGCAGAGGCGTCGACGCCAGGTCTTGGTCCAGCTGCATCAGTCGGCGGCTGATGACCTAACGGTCCTCATTACCTAACGCCTGTATGCCATTACACCGCCTTCGGCCCTTCAACTCCCACGTATTCACTGAAAACGTTACATCACACAAACCTTCAGAACATACGGGACGCCAGCAAGACGTCTAGGAAGCAGACCACCCTCACAGCCGCCGCTCGGCCAATACATAAACTGGTCCTTGTTTGCTACTTCCAAGAAAAGTCGCTGCGTGTCTATTACAGAATATGGAAAAGATTTGCGGTAAACGAGGCCGTCACTCGAGTTCTTTGGTGCAACATGTATATAAATCTGTTTCTGGTGTCAATTACTGAACCTCGCACTGTGCACATTGGACTCTGTTTAAAAAAAACTTCTCACTAGAAGGGTTGTAAAACTTCTGGTAAAATGCGGCCTGGGTACTCGAGTCCATTCTCAACTGTTTGTTGGTACTGTAGCTCTGTCACAGAATGATCAGACCAAAATTAAAGGATTTCTTACAGTGCACAAATTATGACAGTATAAAGCAAAATTCATGGCAATGCATTTGATTCCGAATAAGGTTGCTGTCATTAATAATACTATTTTCTCAGAGAATGCCAGTACTTGTACAACTTTCTTCATAGACAAATCATTAGTCGCTAAGACTCGCTATGCATGACAGGCAATGATCTGTTAACAGAACATGTCGGTAAAATATTTACCCAACTATACAAATATTAACATTTGCCATTTGCTTTAAATCTTGGCCTCCCACTCGGGCAGCTGCAACACCAAATGTAATCCTTATGCACCGTCATTCCAAACGACCTCTGACAAAAACCTAATGAAAAGACTGCACTTTAGAACGCTGATACCTAATCCCATTCTTGTTACAAATTGCACCCTTGAATTACCCAAGAAAAATATTTACCTTACACACAGATAGTTTGCTCTTCTTAGAAATAACACAATGTCCAGAAAATAGATCAGAACTCATACCGCTGCATCACGAACCACTTCATAACAAGGTCGAACTAGAACGAGTCAACTGATTTCTATGAATTTTGTTACATCACAATTCATTTTACAACAAGTCTTCAGTGTACGGTAACCATGTCCTTACTTTATTTCGAAATATTCTTTAACTGACGATCTTGACTCTATATCTGAATCAGTAATTTGCAGAAGTTGCAAAACTGCACAACGTTGTGTTCGTTTCCTTCTTGTCCTTTTACAATGTTATATTTCGCCAGACCGTTCATCATGTGACATACACAGTTCGTCAAGTGACTTTACATTCAGGCACATATAACATCCGTCAACAGCCATCAACTGAAATGATAGTAGGGTCATTTTCTCATCAAGCTGAACCCTGATCTGTTATGGCTTACAGAGAAATCCCCAAACGACATTGTTTTTATCCACACTGAACGCCTGTGTTTATTGTTTAACGGCCACATCAGTTCTGACTTAAAGCCTTCAGAGAAGATACTGTCTCATTAGAGACAAGCCTTCAGGCACTGTTCTAGACCAAAGGCTAATAAAGCATGTCCCTGTACATCCTCTTGAGTTAAAAATCATTTAATCAGCTGCCGAAAAAAACAGATAGGCAGAACCGTGTAGCTGTTAGGCACAAAACTGTAACATTGAATCTATTTTATCACGATTCTTGCCACAATAATGCATGGTAACAGAAAGAGTTTACTGGTTAGCATGTTGGACGACTGTCAACCCAAAGGTCTGAAAAGTATAATTGTATACACAAAGTTGTATAGCACATTTTAGAAACCTCTAAACAATACATATATTATATTTATGTACATATCATGTTTAGAGGTTTCTAAAACTGCATATAGCATGTCCTTGAAACCTCTAATCAATGATAGATATCAGTGATATATATATATATATTATATATACATATAATAATCATTGTTCAGAGGTACCAATCATTGTTTTGAGGTTTCTAAAATGTGCTATACATTCTGTCTTACACTTTTGAGAACCTATCAAACATATATGTATATATTATGGTTATATATATATGTGTGTGTGTGTGTGTGTGTGTGTGTGTGTGTGTGTGTGTGTGTGTGTGTGTGTGTGTGTGTGTGTGTGTGTGTGTGTGTGATTGATATACATAGAGGTTTCTAAAAACGTGCTGTACAACTTTGTGTACAATTACAATATGTGAATAGCTACTATATGTAATGTAATTAGCAACTTCTATTGCGCGGTGTCTAATGCACAAGGCATCAACCGATGGCACACTGTACAAAACCAAGCGTAATCAGGTCAACATCCAGAAGATCAGTCCGTAAGAGACAGAGAGAGGCAGCCTATGGTGGATAAGCAATTTGAAAGAGGTAAGTTTTCAGCCGAGAACGAAATGACACAAGCGACTGAGCTTTAGCGTACAGACACAGGAAGAGAGTTCCAAAAAGTAGGTCCAGATACTGAAAAGCTCGTTCACCGAGAACAGTTCTTGATTTAGGTATGACCAGACAAAGACAATCAGATGACCCTCATTGAATAATGATAAGTCAGAGGAATAAGAACAGATTTTAAATATTGTGGTTGGCCAGAGTTCAAAGTTTTATAAACTATATATATATGAGCCCCAGTTTGAAATGAATTCTTTGCTGAAGGAAGCCAATGCAATAATATTTAAGATTTTAAGATATATACAGGTAGCTAACTGAAAACAGCAGGCAGCACACACCATATGGTCAGGCCAGGCAAAAAATACAATTAGCAGGCTATTTACAAACCATCTCCGGCAGTCATATCAAGAACTGTGCCATAGACGAGGTTTGGCAATTTACTGAGATCACAAACATATATGCCTATATACATATAATTTGTATGCATTGTTTATATTAGGGATGTTAAACTTAATCGAAATATATATATATATATATATAATATATATATATATATATACCTAATCCCATTCTTGTTACATTCTCAGTAATATAAATATATATATATATAATATATATACATGCACTTTCAGGGCTGGCTGTCTGGAAGCAACTACTGCATTGCTTTGACAAAATCTCATTCCATTTAGGAAAGGACAGTGAAGCTCCATTAGATCATCCATCTTTGTGCCTGCACTCAGCCTCCCTCCCTCATTCTTTCAGATGTAATGGGAGAACCAATTCAAGATCAGAGGTTAAAAGGATGTCTCTTGGCTTTTTGTGGGTTGTTCTTCCCTCCACCAAACCCCTCTTGATGATCCTCTCTTTAATAGGTGCTATATAAATCCGAGATTACAATTTACAGTTACTTGTTACCATGATCATTACTATGAACTGCAATCTCAGAACCAGAATAAAGTGAAGTCTATTAAAGACATATCACTTCAAAGAATTAACTCTTACTGATGCCAAAAAGACAATACCAACAACTTTTAAGTTTACCGCTATGTCCTTTGTATAGTGGACACTTCAACTTTTATATACATAAATTCTCTACTTTTCGATTGTGTGAAATCGGCTTGATGAATGAATATACAATGCTCATAATTCCATGGTTTTAATAATTCCACAGTTTTAATAATTCCAAGGTTTTAATAATTCCATGGTTTTAATAACTGCAAGTTTTTAATAATTCCAAGGTTTTAATAATAGCCACAACTCTAGATTAGATATAAATATATATGTATGCCTATACTTTAATTAACAATGCTGGTCTGTCTGCACGCTTCTGTCATTTAATCTTCCACAAGGATCGTGACAAGAAACCAGACTGATATCACATGGCAATAGCAAAAAACTAATTTTGTCTTGAAAGGTCATTGCCTTTGGCTACTTTATATGAGCTTTCAAAAAATTGATTTGACTTCTTTGACTATATTTATGCACAAGTCTTCCATGCTTCTCAACATACTGTATGTCCATGTATACGATACGGTATATATGTAACACGTATGTATGCATGTCTGGACATCTATTCAAGCACATATTTATTCAAATAAGTACCTAGATATTAAATACAGTGCACTTTAAGCTTCTGACAAAGGCATTGCCGTGCCATATTAAGTGATGTCATAGGTCTAGTGCTTCCCAAAATGTGTTATGCATAACCCGAGGTTCCGTAAGGCCAAAAAAAGGTGTGTTTCCGGTAACAGTGGTTTTAAAATCTGGGTAGGTAGGTAGGAAAAAATTTTATTTTGTAAAATATTTTTATGCAATGCTGCATCATTGTATAACACTAAACGAATATATCGTCATCATATTTCACCTTGCTGAGACCCAAAAAAATTTTTATGCAATGGAAAGCAATGTTATCAACGTTGCAAAGGTTAAATTCACGTGTCAATAAAAAAAAAAATTTTAGAAATAATTTATTTTTTTATTTTTCACAACATTTTTCCAGTCGGGCCTAAAAAAGTGACTCGGTCGGGTTACCGGAAACACAACATTATTTTGTTTTGGCCTAAGGAGAAGACAATGGTTCCGTGGGGAAATTTTAGGAAGATGTTGTTTGAATGTGTTATATGTAATGTAATGTAACAAAACATTTATAAAGCGCCACTTAAGAGTTTCTCAGAAGCGTTCAACATGGCCATCAAACAGCTGAAAAAGTGCATCTTTAAGAGTCTAGAGAAAACCATATAGCCGCGTGCAGCACGCACACAGGGCGGAAGAGCATTCCAGATCCATGGTGACGCAATCGAGAAGTCCCGATGAGCACAGGTTGTGGTTCGAAACGAAGGTACAATCCAACATTTCGCGAGGCAGACCAGATAGTTGTTACATCACAAATCAGACTCTGAGGCGGACAAAAGTTCTGTGGGAAAATTTCATTTAAAATAATTTCTAATCTAGTTTTTATGGATTAAAACTGCAAATCCTGCCCAATGCTTAAAAAATTATAGGTCCTACTTTCTGGCATATACCAGAATCTTTCGTTTAGGTTGAGGTTCGGTCAAAAAATTTCAGATCAAGAGGATTCTGTATCCAAAAAAGATTGGGAAGCACTGTAATCGTTAACACTTTAACGATGACAGCGTTCTAAAAGTGGCTGGGAAACCAATGCAGCTCTTTAACACTTTAATGCAGCATTAAAGCGTTAAGAACAAACTGTTCTGACTGGTTGCGATCATGAAAGCACGACACAGTCTTATTCCACCAACCAAAATGGATGATCTTACCTAAAGTGCAATTCAACAAGAGGCAGAGTATTGGTATAATGGTATTATCAAAAGCACCTGAAGTCTCTGCAATCAGAACAAATGACCATCATGTTCTATATACGCCGGCTGTGCCCTCGACCCCGGAAGACTACATACGCACTTCATCCTAGACCTCACCAATTCTCACTTCCACCTAAGGACACCGAAAACTGTATTCCTACGCTGCTTTACAAGGGCATCTATAAACTCTAGACCCTTTAATAATCAATTAAAGCCAATTATTTCTCGGACCAAACTTTAAAACGGTAGAACCTATTGCCTACATATGGCCATATTTTTTTAACCGCACTGCATTCTGACAATGTGTTAATGAATAAACGAAGATTCTATTCTATTCTGTGTTTAATGCCTAACTCTTTTGGCAAATGTGCTGCCAGTTGAAACTGCAAGGCACCCTATTAGTAGCTGGCTACTTACTATGCTGTGTAAATCATTTTCACAAATTACAACTGAAATAGTTGAAGTGACAATTAAAGAATGGCTAGCAAGGAGTCTTTAGGGCTTTTACGGTATTATAATGGTGTAATAAATTTACGAAGGTTTCCTACATTACTTGGAAGCAAGCAGTTAAGCTAGACCATGGGTGGCAAACCTTTCTAAGGGTGCAGGTCAAAAAAGCTGATAAATCATCTTAAACATTACCAGGTACCCTTGCATGCCCATCAGAATTTTGTACAGTATATCATAATTTTTTTCATATAAGTTTTACTTGACAAAGCATTTTTTAAATGATATTTAAAAGACATTTGATGTGAAGTCGCAGCATGTCTGACACATGGGCAAGTCTGGCAGTTAACCTAGACGATGGGTGGTGAACCTTTTTAAGGTTATAGCTGAAAGTGGATTCGTACTGTATTTCAAAGTTTTAAAATTTAGGGACATCCTGAATTCCAAGTGCCCAAAACATTTGTAGGCGTGCCACTTTGGACATGCCTGCCATGGGTTTGCCACCTCTGACCTATACAGATTGTCTAGTGGATTTCCACAAATCACAGTTAACACTAAAAAATGCTGTGGTGATGATAATGCTAACAAGGATTTGGGTTTTCCAATGTCAGCTCAACCAGCGTGCATTTGGATCCACGAATCGCTCAGAATGGACTCTAACAGCTGACCACATTTAGCCAAACATTTGACACCTTGTGAGATATTGGAAACCTGCCAAAACTGGTTAAACTGAAACTGAATGATCCAGTTTGTTTTTATGGCATTTATGATATTGTGATCTAAATGAATTAAATAATTTTATAGCACTTTAAAAGAAAAAATTGAAGCAGATGTTTAACCTATACATATGGTGGATCTTACCTATAACGATTCCACTAACCGCCGATTGACCAACTGACTGATGGTAAGGAAACTGTTTTGTCTTATGCAATCTTCTACATTCAAGGTGCAGCCAATTGTTCTCTTGAACTTAGTTTCCATTGGTTGCCCTGGATAGTATTTATCAGCACTGCTCTGACATAGCGGTGCTCCAAATAGAGCCTCTTCTAAGAACTGTTTTTTTAATTGACCTGTTTTCAATTGACTTCATTCTTCTAAGAACTGTTTGTTTAATTGACCTGTTTTTGGGCTCATGCTTTGACTGAAGCATCCTTTCACCATCAACCTATTTAGTTGCCCTGATTTTTTCAAGTAAAGCAGCTGGTTGACAGACAGGTAAATCTAAAACTAGTTCATACCTCTAAGAAACTCCCTGGATTCATGATCAAGACATTAAGAATTATTAGACTTATTAGTGGTGTGTCAACAAAACTATGGACCACGTATTTACAGTGTACTCAGACAGTGGCATGTTGTAGTCCACAGATAGCATGATTAAATTTGCAGGCACTTTTACACGAGAAGGCTTATTATTCCACCTTATGTATATATATATATATATATATGAGCACTTGATATAGTGCCCCTTCAAGATTTCTACTCAGAGGCGCTCCCGACTACAGAGCGGACACTGAATCGGAGTTTCACGCCGCAGCGCATGAGCAATTGCGAGTGAAGGACTTTGCCCATGGTCCCTGTGGCGGCTTTAAGTGGATTCAAACCCGCAACCCTCGGCTGCAAGGCACCGAACATACCCCTACACCACAGCGCCCCACAATATCTTGTGGTGTGCAATAGTCTAGAGCTTAGTATGTTGTGCTGTCAATTGAGAGGTCAGTGGTTCAATTCCCGGTCTGAGTAGAAACCTGTTTCAAGATTTCTGCTCCACCTGCACACCTCCCTATCTTTAGGGTAAACATGTAATAAATTTCACATCTAAATAGCTAATCCCTATTAGAACAAGACAAACACCCACACCTTGTTAAAACATAAACAGTAAAAAGATGCAAAACTGTCATGAAAAATTATGCAATGTCAACATTATTACTTTATTAAGATTATTAAGCACCTGTGAATAAGCTGGTTCCCACTACTTCGCTTTTGTGGGCGCTCTAGAAATATCGAGTTTACGATTACGATTACTTTCATCAATCCAATTTCTATTTATGCAAAGAATTCTTTTCATCAATCTAACTTCTATTTACGTAAAAGAATTAATTTTATCAATCCAACATCCATTTATGCAGCCCGATAAGAGAAATAATAAAATAAGCTAAAATACAGGATAGGTTCAATGCAATAATAAAATACATTAAAATACATGTTTACCCAACTCTATATTATTAATAACTACCGATGACATTTAAACAGAACTTCATACATTTAGTATCAGGGTGCGTAAGCTTACTGGCGTTTGACGGTATATTTTGCCATGCTCCACGAAGGTACGATGTTTTCTAATGAAGACACTAACCCTAACCCTAACCGACTCTGACGATGCGTAACCTGACCTAACCGACTCTGATGACGCCTAACCTGACCCTAACCGACGTGAGGAAAACCTAAGCACCCCGATTCTAAATGTTTGCCAACTTTTCACGTAGCCAATATAAGAAACGAATTAAAATACCAAAACATGGGCTCTGAACGAAAAGTCTTTTTAAAGAAACCTCTAGTATACAACGATAGTAAAATTGAACTCCACACTTACCCTGATGCGAACTAGCAGATGAATTTATATAACGCCAATACAATCCCGATCAATACATCAATCAGAGGCTGCGAGTACTGAGAAAAGAAATCCGATATCCGGGACCGAGACACACTCCAATATTATTATACGCTAACTAAACGCACAATTCAAAAACAAATGACGTCCGAAACTTCAGCCGCGTAACTCAATTTACCGTAACACGACGGTAAACAAATTAATCAACACGACGGTAAACAACAGTACTATTAATCAACTACCGTGGCCGCAGCCTGTACTATACGCCGTCAAAACTCCTACTAGCTAAATCTCGTTTCGATCTCAATCCCAGTCCAGTTTAATAAGTTAGCGCATCACTCATGAATCGTTCTATCGTTCGCCGCGATTATCCAACTAATTTCGAAACATGATCGCAACTTTTAAACGTTTTCTTTTGGGAATAATTCTGAGAAAGTCTCTGAAGTTGCTCAACGTAATAACATCACTTTGGCCCACATTTCGATGTTTACTCCATTCTACAACTCAGACTAAATATAGCACTCAGTGCGACCACTCTCCATTTTCTGAAATCCCAAGCGCTTTCCAGAAACATCCCAAGATCTGGGTAAAGTGTGCCAAAAGTCCCACGTTAGTGAAAACGAAAAGTTGTGATGAAATATGAAATGCGTTTTAGCAATCACAATTATTAAAAAAAAGCCTAGCTAAGAACTCGCAAAGAAAAAACCGAAGTATAACATTGAGTATTTGAGCGCTTCTTGAGTGGCGCTATATAAATGTCTTGTTACATTACATTATTTACACCAAAATGCGGTTAGCAATTGGTTTATTAAAGGATATTCTTACTTAATAATAATAATATCTTTTCTTTAATTTAGCGCCTGACAAACGCACTGCGCTGTACATTTACATGTTATGCAATTGAAACAATCTTAACTAGTTAAATACTAACAGAACAGACAGCCTGTAATACACGGCGCTAATAGCAGCCTACAAAGCAAATCCGCCTAACGGGGCTCGAACTCGGTACCTCTCGCACTCTTCGCCAGATGTTATCCAACGCGCCACCGGACCCCTTAACTACTATTTGGCGCTAGGCATAGTACTGGAGGCCCCCCCAAAGCCTTACTTGAGGCCCCCCTCCCAATAAGTACGAAAAATACACTGCAAACGGGATTGATTGATCGAACGTCCAGTCTCTTTGTCTCTTTAAACCCAGCTCTTTCACCAACAACAGAAACAGCTAAATCAACAAAGTACATGTAGGCATCAATAGGCCTACTTGGCATCGATACAGGAGCTCATGTCTCAGGAAAACTGTTTTCGTCTCGCCTTCTTTTCTGCGAATCGTTCCAATAGCTCGTCATAGTTCAGCTTTCGGGGAGTTTCACTTTCAATTGAGATCATTGCCAGGGATGATAACCTGCTGCTGAGCATGGTGGAACGATTAACTGTTTTAGTTAGCTTCAGTGTGCTGAAACTGCTCTCAGCACTGGCCATTGTTACTGGGGTGGTCAGAAGAATCCTCGGTGCAATTGACAGATTGGGATAAAAGTCATAAAGTTCATTCACATAAATGTACTGTAGAAAGTCTCGTGCTGTTGTTAGCGGTTTTGTTGCAGTCTTTCGTCGAGACAATCATCCTGATTGTCTCGACGAAAGACTGCAACAAAACGTGAAATCTCCATTAGAAGTTCATTTGTTTCTATGTCTCCCATCTTCTCAAAGAGGTAAAGACAATGTTTTTGCAGTTGATTGGTGTCGTGTATTTTAACGAGTGTGTCAAAACGACACAGAAATCCAAAAGTGCTGTTCCAATCCTTGATTTGCTGGAACCGTGACTGAACTGAAACCAGCGCCTTATCCAGAAGTTTGTAGAAGAAATCTGCCTTAAATCGCTGCTCGGATGTAGCCTCAGTCTATTCATTTCATCTGCACATTCGTAGTTAAACTGAGCTTTTCTGCGTGGGTTTCTCGTTTCAGGGAAAGTGGTGCTCACCTCCATTCTTCTGCAATTTCCTGTGCACTTGTAATAGCAGATTCAAATCTAGGTTCGCGATACCTCTGTAGGAAGTCTTCATTGGCTTCTAGTTCTAGTTCACGTTCCAGCGTTTCAATTGTCTATTTTGCTTAGATATATAATCCGGTGCTTGGGTTTCAGAAACAAACGGTCACAAATAGGTTTAATTATCAGCTAAATTTGGAGGCCTCTAACAAACTGAAGGCCCCCAACTCACAAATAGGCTTAATGATCAGCTAAATTTGGAGGCCCCTAACAAAATGAAGGCCCCCAACTCACAAATAGGCTTAATGATCAGCTAAATTTGGAGGCCCCTAACAAACTGAAGTCTCCACGTCACAAATAGGCTTAATGATCAGCTAAATTTGGAGGCCCCTAACAAACTGGAGGCCCCCCCCGACCGGGGGGTTCGGGGGGCCCTAGCGCCGGCACTGCTTACTTACTTACTTATATTACATTACAATGTTTGCAAGTAACAATAATAATAAAATGTCTCTTTCAGACACTGAGCGAGATTTTTCTAATCTGATTCGTTGCGCCTGTTGAAAAGTACGGTAAAACCTAGTCTGTAGACCCTTGAAAGAATTCCAAGATTGCAATGCAAAATCCCCAGATCCCAAGTCGACCCCCCAAAATCCCAAGATCTTGGAAATAATCCCAAGGAGTGGTCACACTGGATGTGACGTAAGAAATGTTTTTACCTGCGATAGCTGGTAAAATTTGGGAAACACAGCTAAGTCGATCATTTACCATCTAGCGAATGACAGCTAGCCTACTCTATGTTGTCAGAAAATAATATTATATACCCTGAAGAAATTGACACTCGATTTGACTAAATATTCACCGACAATAGCGACATCTACCACCGCGACGTGATACATGCAGCTGCCAAGAATTACTAGATGCAGGGTCTACACAGTCATAGTGATCCTCGGTTATAAAATTAGGAGGGGACGGTGGGACCCATGACATTTTGACCTCGGGCAGCATTAAGTGGGTTCTAAGTAGACAGCTCTTTGGTTTAATTATAATATTATTATTATACCTACTACAAGCCCCATGTGTGCAAGCTATAGGCCTAAGTATGGTTGACCGGGCCAGCATGGGCATAAAACACATCCTTTCATTGTAAAATTTGAAACGATTAATCGTGTTTTTACAGGTTTGCGATGACTAGTTGAGTCTAGTTCCTCTGGTTAGTAATTCATTCATTCATTCATTCATTCATTCATTCATTCATTCATTCATTCATTCATTCATTCATTCATTCATTCATTCGTTCATTCATTCCGAGAATTTACATAGCGCCTCTTCAAGAGAGCTACTCAGAGGCGCTCCCATCCGAACCATGGCTAAAAAAGTCTGATTTGAGAGACTTATAATAAAATACAGCCCGTAAAAACAAAGTTTTTTACTATATCCATCTAGTATCCTATAATGCGTCTTATGAAGCAGTTACCTCTACAAATATATAGTCCGCGGCATTTTACGACATAGCGTGCGTTTAATCAAGCAGCGCGCCCGTTTTGTTGCGGCCAATGACAACGCTGCGTATCGGAAAAGGGGATTCCCAGATTCGAAAAGTTGAGTCACCGATTCTATAAGCTAGCCTTTTTGGGGAGCTGAAATTTTTATGGAATGAAGTGTCTGCGAGGGCGAGTCTATCTGCCAAGTTTCAGGACGATTGAATGATTGTAAGTGATCGAATTAGTCGTCGCAAGATTTGACTTTTTAGCCTGTGGCTCAAACAAGCAAACAAACAAGATTTCCGTAAGTTAAACTAGATGGATAATAAAATACAGCCCGTAAAACAAAGTTTTTTACTATATCCATCTAGTATCCTATAACGTACTCTGAAAATAGTCCGCGTTCATTTTACAACATAGCGTGCGTTTAATGAGGCAGCGCGCCCGTTTTTGTTGCGGCCAATGGCAACGCTGGCCAATGGCAACGCTGGCCAATGGCAACGCTGCGTATCGGAAAAGGGGATTCCCCGATTCGAAAAGTTGAGTCCCTGATTCTATAAGCTAGCCTTTTTGGGGAGCTGAAATTTTTATAGAATGAAGTGTCTGCGAGGGCGAGTCTATCTGCCAAGTTTCATGACGATTGAATGATTGTAAGTGATCGAATTAGTCGTCGCAAGATTTGACTTTTTAGCCTGTGGCTCAAGCAAGCAAGCAAGCAAGCAAGCAAGCAAGATTTCCGCAAGTTAAACTAGATGGATAAAAAGTAGGCGAGTTTAGCCGAGGCATCATCAATCTAAAGTCTACTGGGACTCCGTCTGGGAGGTCATTCCAGATGGATGGACCCATAATCGAAAAGGCTCGGCGCTGTCTAAAACTCAAAATTTCTAAAGCGCTATAATAGGCCTACTCTATAAAGCTAAGAGCAAAGCACCAGCGCTGGCTTGTAATGGATCTCACTAACTTTTTCATTGAAATGAGCAAAGAAGAAGCTTACTGTAAAGTCTCTTAGAAGAATGCATGGGTCGTCTACAAGGGCGTAACTTTGCCCCATAAAGTGGTGGTGACCAATCCCCTCCTCCTAGTTGTTAACGTAATACCGGAGAGCTGCTATAGCCAAGCGCAGGACACCAGCTTATTCACAAGTGCTGCGCTAAATCAGAGGGTTGTCCAGAGAGTGTTCGATGGTGTTCCAAGTCCAGTTGCGAAGGAGACAAGAGACTCAATCAGTGTCGAAGCGACTTCTAAATGAATATCTTTAGGCTTCTGCTGTACTAAAAATAATCGACGTTATGGTACCAATAGTCATTAACAACGCTAAATGGTTACCCCGTAGTTTTGGTTGGCTATATAGTTATTTTAATGTCTTCAATATCGTACTTGACGCTGACAAGTAAGCAGTCTAACAATGTCCATGATTAGGCCTATTGTCATCAATCGAACTTCCATTTAGCCTACGAGAAATTTTTTCATCAATCGAACTTCCATTTAGCCTACGATAAATTTTTCATCATTCGAACTTCCATTTAGCCTACGAGAAATTTTTCATCAATCGAACTTCCATTTAGCCTACGAGAAATTTTTTCATCAATCGAACTTCCATTTAGCCTACGAGAAATTTTTCATCATTCGAACTTCCATTTAGCCTACGAGAAATTTTTTCATCAATCGAACTTCCATTTAGCCTACGAGAAATTTTTTCATCAATCGAACTTCAGCATGTTTAAGCAAGAATTATTGTCATCAATTCAACTTCTATTTAACCAAGAATTTTTTCATCAATTAACTTCTGTTTAGGCAAGAATTATTTACGTCAATCCCACTTTTTTATTTAAGCAACAAAACTTAATCACTCCAGCTTCTATTTAAGGAAATAATTATTTCCACCAATCCAACTTCTATTTAAACAAAGAATTATTTTCATCGATCCAGCTTCCATTTGAAATCGACAATGTAAAATAATTTACCAACCTAAACTACGGTTTAGCATGACTGCAGTTAGAGCTTAGGCCTACATCCTACCACCGAAACATCATACATTGCATGCACAATTATAACTTTTCGCGGTCTTTTTACATTTTTCTATATGAATTTCATAATTTGACCTTTTATAGAAACTAAATTGAAGAGGTCACCAAATTATAAAAAAAAACATATGTAAGTAATGTATTGTGGAGGCCTCTATTAGCATTGCCGCCATTGGGATGTTATAAGTATATGCATGAATAGCCTAGACGGTAGACAGACAAAATTTAATGCTTTCATGTTAAAAAACATTTAACTGCAGGACTAAAAAGTGGTGGTGACTATCACCACCACTTTTAAAAGTGGTGGTGACCGGACACCACCGTCACAATAGAAAGTTACGCCTATGGTCGTCTATAGTGTCCTTTGAATCCCTAGTGGCTAGGGAATGCAAACCCGGGTTACCCGAACCCGGGTAACCCGGGTTACCCGGCTTTTTCCAAACCCGAAACCCGGGTTTGAACGCGATTGAAACCCGGGTTCGACGGGTTTGAAAATCGTACCTTTCACCGTCCTTCACGGCGTGAAACTCACAAATGCAGACTATTGCAGAGTAATGGAAATATAACGATAATAGTGGTTGATAACGGGTTTACGTAATACAACTTCTAACTACAAATTTATCGGCTCATTCCATATCTTTATTGGTGACTTCGTATGTGGCTTCACATTTCACACGACCAGTGACTAATGTTGAGTTTTTGACACGTCGGCGTCGTAGCTTCGAATTCGTAAATAATAGCAGTAAACTGTTTTTATTTGAATTTAGTGATTTCAGACACAAATCCAAACAATGTCTAAATCAGCAAATGTAAAGGGTGGTGTGTTTGGGATCATTTCGCTCACGATTCTGAGGGCCAGACGGCTCATTGTCAGTTATGTAACTCGCAGCAAAAATTGCCAGCGGTGCAACAAGAAATATGCATAGGCTATTCATCTCGGGTCCAAGCATAAGATAAACCTGCTGAAACACAAGGACGTTGGTGACCCTTGTCGTTCTGACGAAGCCAATGACGGTAGGCCTCTTATAGTCCAAGCACAATCACAGACAGCGATAATATTATGTCTCCAAAGCAGCATCTACTTTAGTAAGTTCTGGCTCTGCCAAACTGGGTTGCAGAGTAACGATGACTAACTTATCTTCTGAAAGCAAATGGGCAGGCACTGGAATGGCCTAAAGCTGAGATGTAGACGATTAAGCTGTCATTTGACAATTATTTTTATAGGCCTATCACATGTTTCTTTCAGACAGAACGCTCCGGAACGGCATTCCGTGAATTTTTTCAAGCTGCTAAAAATTATTTTATTTACTTACATTTTTAATAAAAAAAATTATTTAGTTAATTTAATTTAATTTCAGCGTTTTCAGTGTTTATTGGTATTCAAGATGCTATAAAATTAGAGGCTCAGGTTTAGGCCTTCGGAACCCTTGCAATGTAAGTTAGTCCATAACTGTTCTGGAATTGTTCAGTTCCGGAACATTTTTTATTGAAAAACACTGCTTATATAAAAAAATCGCGATTATCCTAAAGTTTTCTTTTTATGCAAAATTCTTGACTTTTGGAGAACGTTGGACTTGTAGCTGCATACGACGACGTTGTTCTTACGCAAGAAATAGTGCACTAATAATATTTATCATGTGAAATTTGTTAGGCTAACCCGTCCAAACCCGGGTTACCCGGGTTTCGAAAAAAGACCCCGGGTTTGCATTCCCTACTAGTGGCAGACCTGATGTCCTTTGAATCCCTAGTGGCAGACCTTTGAATCTCTGTGGTAGGCCTGATTTCCTTTGAATTCCTAGTGGTATAGTCCTGATCGATGTCCTTTGAATCGTGCATATTTGCACGACAAGACTGTATTTCTTGCCCTTTGTCAAGTGAAAATCAAAACCAAAGGAATATTCGTGGCATATGATAGGAAAAAAGGAAACGGGCAAGAATTTAAAAAAATAGAAATGATTGCAAAATAAGTTAAATAAAATTAACATAAAATTATTAGCATTACATTAACAGATCTTGAATTGTTTCAAAAATTGCCTAACAGATCAGGATCCGGTTCCATTGACCATTTAGGTCTTTCCATAAATTACTTAATTAGCGTAATTCTTAGCTCAATAGACGTAGGCCTAAATCTTAAAGAATATCTCAAAGCCATTAGCTAGATGCTCTTCGTTTCTGAACCCATGACCGGAATTTGCTTCTGGAACGCTGTGGAACTTGTACTTCGGCCGGAACTATAGACTTTACCTCTGTCTAAACTTCGAGATAAGGCACCATGGCAGAGAATGCTTCATTCTTGTGTAACCGAAGACCTAATTAGGCCAATTAAGCGAGGGAATAAAGTTAATATTGATCACTGATCGATAGTCTGGATTTGATAATACACAAAGTAACCACAAGCATTGGCTTTGGCTATCTCTTTCTGTCTCAAATGCACTGTCGACAGCACGTCGTGATGTTGATTACTTAATTATAAACTAATTTTGAAACTGGGGATTTAGACCTGTATCTAAGGCTACCTTAATTGTTTGTTTCGACATGCCTAATACAAGGGAACCTGTCGGGTGTTATAAGCTGCTTAAGCATCCTATGTAGTGGGAAGAGCTCTTGAGAATTCCGGTCTATTGATGACATGGAGATGACCATGTATATGTAGCTCAGACCAACTAAACTGTAATTGTGATAGAACATTTATATAGCGCAGAACAAATAAGAGAACTATAACCTGGTTCAGAAAATTAATAAGTCAAGGAAGCGCGCAGAGGCTTAACCTACAGCAGGAGACCGGTAGTAAATAACGACAGTGTGGCATATACTGCAGCGCAAACGCCGATGATTTATGCGTGAATAGTGCAGCCCATGGGCATGGAGTGTGCGGATTTTGATCATGGGAGGTAAAGGGAACTTTCCTACCCACGCTGTTTCAGACCACCCCCTCATTCGAGGTACATTTTCTTCACGCATATCCATGCTCCTCATAAGTCAGACCACTAAACGATGCCAAACACCAGTGACGCATGATGAACACATCACAGTCGTATAGGCTACAGATGACTAATTCCATGCGCAGTTTGAGATTGTTCTGGCAAGTAAGTTAGTAAGCTGTTCGGTGTTAAATAGCCTAGAAGTAGGCTAGAACAAGGCTAGAAGCTGTATTGAAGTAAGTCCTCGGTGATTATTATGGTCTCAGAAGAACTATGCATGGGATCTGGTCGTAAATCTAATCTAATCTTAGATAAGATCAGAGCTACAAATCTGCGAATTTTCATGGCGCCACAAGAACGATGCACAAAACATGAATCGATGACGCATCAATGTCTCTTCCCAAAATACGGTCAACTCAATTCCAGAGGGTCAGTCTACAGCAATCGACCATCCAGAGCTGACATTCACTCTCGCGATTTATTCTTTGCGAACATGCTCACTCTTCTTAGAGACGCAACATAGGAGTCATTATAATGTACATGCAGTTTGCAGAAGCCCTGTGTGTACAACAAAACCAATCTGAAATTTATGAATCCTCGGATGCAGAGCGTTCGTCACATCAGGCGCTTCTGTCAGAAACCTCTAAATATTTATGATCTGGGTTCTGCGTTTCTATAGCAACGATATCTGATCTGTGGTCTTCATTTGCGAAAAACGATTCCATTTGGCCTGGAACTGTGGATTTTTCATGTCAGCGTTAAATAATTTATACGGTCTCCATTTCTGGGGATCATGCTGGCCCCACTGCTAAGGCCATCAACTTATTGGAATGATGGTTTTCTATAAATAGCACTACCGCCCATCGTATCACAGCCTCAGTCTCCGTACAGTAGATATGGAGCAGCCTATGCTATGGAACGCCGTAGTTGTAATAATATGCCTACAATTGTACACACTGTTATGTAGATTGATGTGGTTGAGAACACATAGATGGTCCGGCTGTGTCGTAAATTACGTGACGAGATTAATGATGTGATAATGAAACATTCCCCAATATCATTTATCCAAGTCACAAATCCGAGTGTACAGCTCTAGTTGAGTTAGAAGAACCAGAGGGAAACAGTCTCATCTATTGTCTGGCAATGTGTTCTGGGTAGAGCACCTACCTATCTCCAGGAGCTCTTCACATTGACTTCGGTGAGTTCGGTCTGCTCTGGTCGCCGATCTCTGCGCTCGGCTTCTAGAGGTGACTTTATGGTACCGCATGCTCGCTCTGCCACCAGACAGCGTTGGGCATTCTCGATAGTGGGTCCTTCTCTTTGGAATGGTCTCCCCTCTGACCTGCGTTCTCTTCCACGAGACTTCTCTTCTTCTTTTTATAAATTACTTAAGACCTTCCTTTTTGACCGGGCCTGGGTCGGGAGCGCTTCTGAGTAGTAACCTTAAAGGGGCGCTATATAAATCTCATAGATAGATAGATAGATAGTGGCGGCGCAAGGGGGATGGGGGTCTTAGCCCCTAACTGCGGCTTAGCCCCCCAAAGTGGGAAATCACTGCAATTCACAGGGAGGAGGGGACAGAAGAGAAGGGCTTGGAGCTTTAGCCCCCCAAACCTGAAATCCTGGCGCCTCCACTGAAGGGAAAGCCACTGGGTGTCATGTGACTCATGTTACTATGATGTTAGCGACCCTATTATCTTAGCCTCGGCGTATGTGGGCGGTTGGCGAGTTCTATCCCTTGCCAACTGATCATCCCACCGACATTGTGGGGGCGCTGTGGTGTAGGGGTATGTTCGGTGCCTAGGTTTATTTTTTCAAATGCATTTCGTCGAAAGATTTATTTCCCAAATATTTTGATTGTAGGTAGGTTATCTTGTACGTTTTATAAATTAAATAGGCTATTTATTTAGTCTGTAGCCTACCTCGTGAGTTCTGTTCCAAATGATAGGCTGCATCTAAGATTTGTTGTTCAAATGCTTAGATACACTGCAGATTGTAGTCCATTATCTATTTGTTTAGTTTCGAACTGCTTAGACTCTACTCTGGTTTGTATAGGCTTCCTGGGCCGTTGACTCAATTGGTTTGTTTTTAGATGCCGTGGGCGTTCCATCAGCCTGGTCCTGATAGACCCAGTGGGTCCTGTGTAGATGAAAACTTAACGTGTCTAGAGTTTCAGCTGCTGATTTATAGCTGGTCTTGTTTATTGCACAGATCTCTAGATACAGGAATCCACAAGCAACTCTCCTTCCCCTCGCCCCTCCCCCCCACAAGACTAGCAGCGAGGAGCAGGAGCAAGAGATGGAAGAGGAAGAGTAGCACGTAGCAAGAGGAGGAGCAGAAGAAGGAGGAGGGGAGAGGGAAATGAAGGGAAAGAATAGAGGAGAAGGAGAAGTCTGTGAACCTCCACAATTCATCTGGCTGCAGACGCTCGTGCTTGCTCTTTGACTCAGACTTAGGCTAATGGACGGCTGCAAGGCAGACGCACAAACACTCAGAAATACGCCAGCATGCAGAGACACTTACAGAGAGACATAGATATTATAAACAGAGACAGAGACACAGAGAGACACAGTTAGATGAACCAGAGGGAAAGCCACTTGTGTATGTGTGTATGTATGTTAGACTTTCTACGAAGAGAGGGAGAGATTGTTATACTTTCTTCGAAGGCATAGCCTACTTCTAGGTCTATTTAACCTTCGCGTTAGTTCATTCAACCGCGGAGGAACCTGAAAGTTGGAAACAGTGAGAACGTAATGCGATAGGACGACTTAATTAGAATCGAAGTAGGCATAAAAACGACTAATAGGTAAGTGAAATAAATCAGATGATGCAGTCTTAACTCTAGTAGTCTAGTATAGGCAGTGTTTCCGTTAGAGTAAAAAAAGAGGACGTACGTACGTCCCGACCTGGAATTTTGGACGTAGCTCATTTCTAGCGGCGATCACGCCGGGCGTATATGACATAATAGAAAGAATATAAAGGCCTACCATCACAAACTTTATTATCAATATTTAGGACAATATTTTGAACTACGGCGTCAAGTATATAGGCCTACGAGGTAACTCGTACTGTACCACACTACAACCCATGCATAGGCTGGCGTACTAATAATGATTCCATTGGCGTATTACGTAATATTATTATATTGCTAGACGTCATACAACATAATTATAGCGAATCAATTATAGCGATTTTTATAGCTTGGAGAAGGTACTTGATTGCAAGTTATCTACATGGGCCGTGTTATGGTGCTGTAGAAATTGCCGTATTCATCATCATCATCATCATCATTATCATCGTCGTCTTCATCATCATCATCATCGTCGTCGTCAATTTGCCTGTAATGGCTAGGGCTTTTTGCATAATTCATATGAGGCTGTGAAAGAATACTGTAAATATATAGTGGATTGTAAAGTTACCGTATAAGAAATAGTTATGAAAATTGTAATGACTATTTTACAATAAAACGTTCACCCAACCGGTCTGCTCCGCCATCCTCTCTGGTAGTCGCTCCTCATCTTTTAAAAAACTAAAATCCTGTCTTTTCTCTCGGGGTTGCTCGCACTGGGAGCGCTTCTGGAAGTCTCCTGCTGATAGAAGCGCTTTATAAATGACCAAATGCAATACAATGCAATACAATTACGGCATAATACAGGTATTACTGTAGGCACGTCCAAAACCGCTAAAGGCCCAAAGCAATCGGTTCAAACTTCAAAATCCACAAGAAAAGTACAATGCAGTAGTTACCTGCACCCTCCTTAGCGAAGCACAGTTGTCTTTATTGGCCGCAGAGCAGACTTTGCAAAACATCCGCCCATCTTTATGCGTGACCCAACAATAGGCCTAGCCTACGTCTTATTCCAGTTGCTGTTGTATTTCAGCACGATCTATGTCGATGGTACTTTAGTGGCCGTATTTGCTTTTACGACGTTACATAGCAAATCGTTTATTATTGGCGCAACAATATCTTTCTTAACGTTTATATGTCGCTCCTCGGTGGTATTACTTCCACGTGTTGCACCCGAACGCACGACGAATTTCCACATTCTTCCTATAATTGTTGCGTGAGCCGCTCTCTAGAAAATGAACTAGTGAGAAGAAACTGTCGAGTGAGTCAGTGAAATTAGTTTGGTGCTGCGGTCCAGCGGCTGACAGGCATGAAAGCTGACACGGCCAGGGCCAGGGCGATGTACTACATGTAGACTAGGTGGAAAGATCTTGGACTAGCACACTACCAAGATTACTCCACTAACTTGAGGATAAGATCAGTGTCAGTGAGAATATAATCGCGTTGACCATCGCTGACCGGTCGGTGGGCGCCCGGCGCCGTGCAACAGTATCCCGTTAGCTATCAAAATAGGCCATCGTATGTCGTAAACAGAGGCACCCAGCTTCAACCTGCAGACCAGTCCACATAACGACGAACTAATATCTAATTAGCCTTAGTGCTTGGTGTGTGTACATACGTCCGACGATAGACATCTGGACGTATTCAACTCACCACTGGAATTTTCCTTACGCCTTGCCCGAAGAATTTGGACGTTTTGGACATTTTTTAAGGACGTAAAAACGGCCATTTGGGCGTTAACGGAAACACTGCTAGTAGGCCTACTTACTTCATTCTGGTCAATTTCATCTGCTTGAAAACAACACGGTGGTCTCTCTTTCCCTCTCTCTCGCCCTCACACCCCATCTCTTTCTCTCTGTCTGTCTGTCTCTCTCGCTTTCTCTCTCATACTTACATTAATTTCTTTGGTAGTGCGATATCCTTGTTCTAGCCTATATCCTGTAGTTAATGTAGGTTATAAATCGACATATTAGCCTACTGAGACTTCAGCATGATTACCTCACCCTGCGATTGCTACTTTATGTTACGCTAAACTTTGATGTTCTTTGCCTAACGTATTTTACCTAATGTTCTTTACTTATGATTCTGTAGCCTACAGTGTCTGTTATTTAACCACTAAGGTAGTCACAGAACCTCTGACCCGTTGCTGAAAAATTCGTCCAGAAGGTGTTTTTATTTCGTCGAAAAAAGCATATTCGGCCTATTTCGATGCATAGACGTACGACTAATACTTTACAGGCTTATGTGTTGTGTTGAACCTTAATGACATTCGTCAAGGCATGCCAAGGGAAATATAAGTGATCAAAGGTCAAAGCAATACAAATTATACAATACAACTAGAATTTGATGAGGGACTTCCTTAAGGATATATTATATAGGCCTAGTAACCGTCTCATGGAGGCCTATTGCCTCCGAGTAACCCATTATGCTGAGATTTGCCCCCACTCCCCCGAGTAGCCCCTTGCAGTCTATTATATCTAAGTTGCGTTTGTGTCAGCTTATTGAGTATTCATTGAAACCCTACATTCCACGTTACCAGGCAAGCGCAGTGGGTTACCGCGTCACACAGAGCTCGATGCACAATGCTTAGGCCTATACGTGATGTCGATGTAAGCATAATGCGCAATTATTGCTTGTCAGGGTTCTGTAGTGTACACTTTTGTACATACATGTAGACAGATAAAGATATGTGAGCTTAGGCTTAAGCCAACACCCGAGATACGAACCCCTGGAAAGTCGTCATCGGCACATTCCAATCACCCTGCTTGCATAACCTAAGTCTACAGTCTAGCCTTTATCTTTCTCGGTATAGCGGATAACCGTTTATCAACGTCTCTGTAACATTTCATGGCTTGTTGGTTGCCAGTTGCTAATTTGTAACATGGGTTGAACAATAAATCTAAACTTGTTTATGTGTAACAAACAGTCAATAAAGTCTGTACGAGGTTTATATAAACTAACGAAAACAAAATTGTGACCGTGCATGGAATAACCCGGCCAAAGTCGCGAATACTGAAACCTCGCAAATCGAGCGAAAAGGTCATGAATGCGTAAATCGGTCAAAAAAAGTTTTTTGGGATAATATTAATTATTAATATTTCAACTATCAAATCCCAGAGTTACAGGTCAAACAAAATAATACAAATATTTTAATTTTAATTTTTTTGTACATCAGTGGTATTATTTATTTCCTTGATTCGGACGAGTCAAGCGTGCGTTTGTTTTAATTTCGCCGAAAAATCTTCTTGTAATGGCAGCCTCATTAATTATTCATGTTCTGGACTACTTTTTTCTGCTGAAGCCGTCTGTGACAACGGCAAGTGCGTACGAATACAGCCTAATTAGCTATGAATATTTATTATGAGACGGTCATTATAATCCGCCGGGTCTCTGTTTTGGCTAATTCTGGTCAATAAGCGTTGCCTTTATGGCTGCAGATTTAATTTTACAGCATACTGCATTCTTTTCTAAATGCATATGTACTCTAAATAAACAAACGGTTTAAATTTACAATAAATAAATTTATGAAGGCACTATCGCAATTATTGATCCCAACACCCATAGCGCCATCTGACGAAAACGAAATTATTACTATAACAATGGCGGAAACTGAAATCACCGCATGCCTAATTGAACTCACAGCGTTTAATTTGACTAGGACTCGTCTAGAGGATCATTTCCGATATATTATTAGTGATTACTTCTGCAATAGTGATGTTGAAAATAACGATTAGAGTGACTTTAGTGACGAATCTGATGCCGACAATAACGATGTCTCGGTATAAACACCTCCGTTCCGTTCGCATCTAGCGCTGCTGTAGGCATAGCCGCATAGGCCAAATTAATTTTAACGACACTATTAGCATCTATTTAAATATTATGCCACTGCTTCAATTTAATTTTCCAAGAAACGCCGTTGACACCATTGGAAAGGGCAGAAATTTCTATATCTAGAACACGCTACTGAATTACGTTGCAAAATCTGTTCACTTTGCATAATTTATACAATGAAGTCAATTTTTAACGCGATTTCTCTGTAGGGATAATTAAATTTTACGACAATAGGGCATCTCTTTAAAGCTGTCCCATTGCTTCAATTTAATTTTCCAAGAAACACCGTTGACACCATTGGAAAGGGCAGAAAGTTTTTATATCTAGAACACTCTACTAACTTACGTTGAAAAAACTGTTCACGTTTACATCGTTCATCCAATTACGGCAATGTTTGAATCGCGATTTCTCGTTAAAACGAGTTCTCAAAACGCTAGGACTTAAATTCTTTAAAAATTCATAACTTTTCATTTCTACAGATACAAATATACTGTTTTCACCACATTACTCAGCAGTAACTGTAGTATTTAAAACAAAATTACCCAACTGATTTTCAAAATTTCCGACTTTGGGAGGGTTTTTCCATGCACGGTCACAATTTCTAGAATGGCTAGCTTTCGCAGATGTCTGGCTACTCAAACTACGCTATAATCTATGGCGGATTCAGAGGGCTTGGGCAAGCCTAGGTAACTGTGGACCACGGGTCAAATTTGACCAGTGGAGTCACCTCAAGTGACAAGCTGGTTGACTTGACTTTAAAATGCATGCTGCATTCGACAACAGAGACCAATTCATTCTCGGTTCTATTGTGTTTGTTTACAATCTCATGAATTGCATAATGTGCAGTTTCTGTTCAAGACAGTGAATCAAGTCATAGCAAATTATATAATTTTAACATCGCAAATATACTTTGTGTATATTGACCATTTATTGACAACAGGACAATAACTCTGTTTCGACATGTGGGGACTGGGAGGGAGACTGCCCTTCGAAAGTGCATACACTTCCCGTAAGAAGCCCACAAAAAGCATTGCATTGGAATAGTAATTATTTAATTAGGCCTAATGCATTGAGCAAAACAAAGTTCCAAACTTCCACTGATGGGAAGGGAACTCCTTCACGTTCCCTCTTCAACCTTCTCTCCCAAGGATTTACTGCCCTGACTGACAACTGATAAGCAAGTTGATATTAGATTAGATCCAGGTTACATTCTATAACCTCTCTAATTACTCTTCGCATAAAACTCTTTTATGTAGCCCATATTCTGATACTGTATCCAAGCTTTGCACAACTGCGTTCCGGTCTTTCTCTGATTGGTTTCAGTTACATCCGCCTGAACATGAATCTCTGCAGTTCATTAATTTTGTCTGAGTCGGATATCTTGTAGTCTGTCTGGTCGTCTGCTGTGCACCCATCCGTTCTCACCCTTCTCAAATCCAGACCAACAAATTTCCCATTACACATCTCGCAACACATACCACTATGTCATAGTCATCATATTCCGCAGCTTCTAGGTAACTCTAGTACCCACAGCTGGGGATTATGACTGGCCTAGAAGCAGTTCCTCGCTCCGAGTTATACACCTCATCCTATCTATCCACACTCTCTTTCCTAAGCAGCAGCAGCCAGCAGCTAGCAGCTGGGCCACTATATTATATCAGTGAAAGGAGGGCAGACACCTTGCATCTGTGTGGGTTTATAGGAAAGTAGAATAAGGCTGCATGGTTGGTTCGAATAGGCAACGCTGAACGAAAGTTTGTTACAGGTTTGAGACTGGCTAATGCATTTAAACTGATTCTGCTTATAGACTCATTCATTCATTCATTGATTCATTCATTCCGAAAATTTATATAGATTCAATAGTATAGTATTATGTGTAATTATGCGTAAACAAACTGAACCTTTGGGCGTTGCTTCAATGCAACGCTTATCACTAGTGTAAGACTGTCTGACACTTAAGTTGGCATAGGCCTAAAGGTAGGCCTAGTTCCAGAATACACTGACACATCTTTATTAAACGGTCTATCAAGTGCAACTAGCAAAATCATATTAAACGCCAATACTTTTCAAGCCTTACGGTACAGCAATATTGTGCTTGACGAGCATAAGGTTGGAAAGTAAGGCGCTTTGTAGTTGCTGTTAGCATGTATCAATATAGTATAGGTTACTATGTTGTCGTTTTTTTACATTAGGGGCCTACTAGAAATATAATAACTGACTCGAGTGAGTGAAAATGGTAATCTCGAATGGAACTGTAGCCACCCGTAGATGTTGTTGTGACAATGGCCAATGCATCATTGTGAAGGTAAAGCGATCAAGGAAATGTATTCATTCAACTGTATGTTCACCTGCATGTTTCTCTTACAGAAAAGAACACGCATTATAGATTACTGTGCGCTTCGAACTTTGCAATGGCTTCAAGAAAACTACCGTAAGTCATTTTTTTATTTGACAGTGACACTAATATATAATCTGACTGAATCTGGTCTCAAATATAAGCTGATTTTTTCAAATCAAGCGCTTCACAATTCGTCACATTCCTACCATTTCGTACATTTCGTATAATCACAATAAGTCATATTGGGTTAAGTCGCGTCGCATGACGTACTTTTTTTTATTGGATATGTAACCACATAACTATACTATATGTGATTTAGGCCTAACCCTTTATTAAACTAGGTCATATTAGTTCAGCTGCGTCACGCTACGTGACTTTTAACTTAAATCTGAAATGCGTTTGTTGAATAACATCACAATGAGTAGCCTAACAGTTGCGTAGGAGATACCAGAAGAAATTATATCTAAAAGCACCTTAGTCACAGCAAAACATTATTAATATTAATATTATTCTTATTATTATTATTATTATTATTTTTTTTTTTTTATTTTTGGGTTTTGTCCTGGTTTGGTTATTAAATTTTTTAATTTTTAATTTTAAATTTACACATACATTGCAATGGACGCCGTGTGTATGACATATCTCGAACCACACACGGACGCACATGTGCACACACACACACACACACACACACACACACACACACCTTATGCTCACTATATATATATATATATATATGCTCTTAAATATATATATATGCCCGTTCACGTAAAGAACAGAAGTGTAAAAAAGGCTATTCCCATAATGCACGCATAAGTTCACTAATCAGTAAATAGTGTTTACGCAAATGGGGAAAAACAGACGCATAAGTGTCTGGCAGCCCTTCAAGACGAGTTGGCGACGTATTCAGACATCCGGCTAAGATACTGATGGCCCAGTGATGGGTGACAACGATATATTATGTACCATTATTATGTATAATATTATCACGACCATGGGCTGAGCCCGTGAACACTGCCATATTACAGTCAAATACTACAACAGCTGCAACTTCAAGCTGGGCTTGTGACCAGACAAAAATATTCCGATAGTATCCCATAACCTCCACAAAGACTTCCCGCTAGTCATGACAATTCCGAGAGCAAGGATGAGCGACTATCAGCATGTAATAAATTGTAAGGAAGTTGGGCTGAAAGTTTAGTGAATGCACGAAGTTAGTACCGAAACCGCACAAATAGAAGCGCTATGGCTCTTCACCAGCCGGCCACACGAGTGACCAATATACCTGAGCACTAAAATTCTACAAAAAGACTTGGATGGCTCCATATATTCCACTACAACATAATTATCTGCACAACGAGGCCAAAAGAAGAACATACCGGTATTGAAACTCATGAATAACTGTAGCCTACTGTAGGCACAAAACGACGGAGAATCATTGGAAAGTGCTTGCGGTTGTGTCTCGTGCGGGCCCAAGAGATGGATGACTGCAGCTGCCTAGATTGAGTGACGAGCCGGCATATAGCTATCCCATATGATTTTCTTTAGCGACCATATGCAGTGCCAAGAGCAAGCCGCTGCTCAATCGCCCAGTCTGTTTACGTTCTCCTGGACATCTCAAAGTGCCTGATGTTAGAACAAACTAGACGCTATATATATGACGCGGAGACGCGACTCTTCCAGAACCGATACGGAGAGCTTTTCGATGCAGCTTGAGACGCTGCAATGTATGACATCAGCTGATGTCTGGTCGCGACTGTTGCCTCCTAAGAAACGACCGATGAACGGAGAGCGCACTCGATGTTTGTCTACTTCGAGCCGTCCTGCCGCTGTATGTGTGGAACGTTTCATTCATTCATTTCAGGAATTTGATATAGCGCCCCGTAGAGAAACTTACTCAAAGACGCTCCAACTATGACTCATAGTTTACTGGGGCCCTTACGCATAAGTGAGCTTTAGAACCTCTGGCGGATAGACATTTTCTGCACCGCACCTTAGCTACAATCGGTCGCAAAGATGGCTACTGACTTTTTCCTGTTTAGCGTCCCTCTGTGACCCGGTGGGTGTGATTAATTGTCTGGCCTTGTTATGGGCGGGTATTGGTGAGCGCGGACAGTGAGGCATAGGCTACATAAACAGACCGAGAGGAATATAAATTAATGGAGAAGAGTGATAGTTATGCGGGTATCATCAACCTTCTCCGCAATTATGAAACTTGTGTTGCACAATCATGACAGTTTTCCTCAATTTATAACACAAGCGTGATAGTTTTTATTTAAAAAATTGTGACACTTCCTGCACCAGAGGTTTCTAAAATCTCCAGCAGATGTCGTTGTTCCGGCTTCGCGCGGCGATCAAACCATGTGATTGAACGGAGTTGTGGCTTATGCGGGCTCTGAATGCGGCCTTTCAGGCATCATCAACCCAAGCTGCTTCTGCTACTGGGAGCGGCGTGGATATGTTGCGCCGGGAATGATAAAGACCCTGAAGTGTCGGGTTCAACCAAACCCGCCAAATGACATAAATGCATACATATGGCCTCTACTATTCAACGACGAAAACGATGAAGAGGATATTGACATTTCATTTCCTTACAGTTAAGTGTGAGTCGCTATGTTTTAGTTGAGCATTGTAACATTAACAACAGCAGCATGACGATGACGATGATGATGACGACGACGACTAAGATGTTGTTGTTGATGACGACTGTGATAATTACTCGATTTTGTTATCGAAGATGATGATGACAATGACTATGACGACGGCGACGGTGATAAATTTTAATTTCTTTGAACTGAAAGAATTGTGGAAGGGCTGCTAGAATTTCTGCAATTAATTAAGAGCCAATGTTTGACCGCAAATCATTCAGATCGAGAGATGCTAGTCTGAAAGAGTTGGATCTTCAGCTGATTTTTGCAGTGTGCCTGAGCTAGCTGTCAGGCAGTCATGGGTATGAAGTGTTAGCAACTTCATTTTCTTAGCCAAAGCATATATCGTCTCGTCTTCTCACCGCTAGTGTACGGTCAGTGTACTCATTAAACTGATTATGAGTCCCGTTATATAATAGAAAGAAGACAGGTGAAAAGCATTCCAGAGATTGACCTACAATCATATCGCGTTCAGATTAAGACAAAATAAGGATCTTGTGGCATAATGAACCAGACAGGTCACAAAAACTTTTATATTAAGTGTAGGCCTAAATATAGTTAGAGGGTTAAGTTGGTCTGACTGTGCTGGAAACTTTTATTGACGTTGTGTGGACGAGTTTTCTTACTGTACATAAAAAAACGGTTATATACAACTTTTGAAAACCTTTACGATGAAGAGGTTAAATTACATTGTTTGGACGTACACGATAACGTTTGGCGCAATGGATATCTCATATCCTTTACCACTAATAAATTACTAGCGCACAATTATTGTTCTGTAGGATTTTAATTACGGAAACTGTGCTTCTCTGCAGACAACTTCAATAATTCTTCCATCGCTTTAAGTTTACATTCATAAAACTTTTATTGCAGGGCCAAGTTCATTGATGACAGTCTGTTTTCATTTGCTTCTCACTTTTGCAAAGACGGTTTTGATCTACTTAAATAAATTTTGCAATCAAGAAACGTGCGCGTATTCAAAATTCACTCAGTCCACTGAAACTGATTTTGAGACAAAGATAATTTGGAAATTTATAAAAACTTGTATTACTTTCATACGCATACATAATCGTAATCGTAATCAAGCATTTATATAGCGCCACTCAAAACAGAGGCGCTCCCGACCCGAGCCAGTCTCTTCACTGGTAAAGGGAGGTTTTCATACATACACACATACATACAAAGGGCCTGCATATATACACAAATACATAATGCAGGCATGCATACATGGATACATGCAGACATGCACACATACATGCATACATGCATACGGACATACATATACATGCGGCCTACATACACACACACAAATACATATATACAAGCATACGTACATATATACCTACATATAACATGTGCATGAATTCATAATTAAATGGTAGTAGGCCTTTTCTTTAATTGAACATATATAGCTATTCTTGCTTCACTAGAGAATACAATTATTACAATTAATAATTAATGCAATAATTGTGTATACACAAACACTCATATGCTCCAAACACATAGACATTTTGTTTGACTTTTGGTCACAAATTGCGTAGGCCAATAATTAATTATGTCCTATAATTATTTAACGTTTAAGCTAATGCCTATAATTATGGGCCCTAAGGAATTGGTATCTGGGACGCTTGTTTCGAATGGTCTATTTCTCCTAAAGAACTTATTCAATCTCATCTTTATGTCTCTTATGGAAGAAAAATATCTGACAAGAAGAGACAGACAGACAGACAGGCAGACTGACAGATGGATATACTATATAGGGCTAAATGAAAAGCATAGACTAAGCCAGGCATGTTTTGCATACATTAGGCTATAAAGGGTATAGGCTAACGAGGTCGGCCTATTAGGCAGAACTTCGTGAATCGCCGGCTATTTTGGACATAGCCCTCTGTCCCCGTAATTATGCTATCAGCATTCACTTGCCTCCTGCAAATAATAGATTGCTACGAATTACAGTTTGTATTTGTTTTAACCTATATATATATATAATATATATATATATAATGAACATTTCTTAGTGTTTATTTGCAGCTGAGTTGTAATAGGTTGGGCAACATATTCAAGAAATGGTCTTTCTCACATAATGTCGAACTATAAGGTGTGTTAAGTTCGGATATAGCCTACAGTAGCCTACGTCGTTTATAGGACGTATAAGCCTTAAATGGGCTGAATTACATGCAAATAAGGTCTTGTTGTCTGTCACCAACTCTTTTCTTTCTTAGTTGTGACCTACCTCAAGAACTTTCCTTATCTCTACATATAAATTGCTCAACGTCTTCTAACTGTTTAAGAATTAAATTGACACAGTTCTTTGAATGTTTCTTTCTTTCTTCAAACACAGTTTAATAACAACAACTCAACTTTTGCCTTACAACAACTGTACTACACTGTATAGTTCAAATTCACTGTCATCAGCAGTTTCTAAGTTTGGCGCGCTAACTGCACGTGTAAAACAATCTACCGTCAGCCAATGTTTAGGCTACTTTAGGCCAAGCGCCCACGAGCCGACAGCGCAACTAAGGCCTAAGACTAAAACGCTTAACAATCGATACACATTATATATATATATATCAACCTAAAGAACACCTGTGCTCATTATATATGCAAAACATTAGTTCACATTACCTCCTTCCCTTTCTTTGGATTGAGCAAATTAAACTTAAAAATTTGCAAAATCATCATGTACTAAATTACGCAATAAACTTAATACTATATAATACAGTAAAATAAACAATCTTATAATCTAGATAAACAATCTGCTACAACATTTAATCGTCCTTTCTTATAATTAACTTCTACATCAAAAGTTTGCAGTGCTAAAGCCCAACGCACCAATTTAGCAGACTTAGACATAGATTCAGTCAGATAAGTTAAAGGATTGTGATCGGTAAAGATGTGAACTTTAGATCCAATTATTATCTCTTTTAACTTATTTAGAGCCCAAACAATAGCATAGGCTTCTTTCTCCACAGTTGCCCATCTCTTCTGAGTGTCAGTCAACTTCTGACTTATAAATGATACAGGGCGTTCTATTCCCTTATCATCCATCTGTGTTAAAACAGCTCCTACTGCAAAATCACTGCTATCACAGTACAAATTAAAAGGTTTTCCAACATCAAAAACATATAAAACAACTTTAGAGCGTACAGCATCTTTAAGTAAATTAAATGCCTGTTGATGTCTATCAGTCCAATCAATCTTATCTGGAACATGTTTGCTTGTCAAATCAGATAGAGGCTTCGCAATCTGTGCAAAATCTTTGATAAACTGTCTATAGTAACCAAAAAATCCCAGCAATTGCTTAACTTGTTTCTTCGTTTCTGGGGTTTTCAAATTAATTAAACTTTCAATTCTATCTGGATTCATTTGAATCGTTCCAGAACCAACCACATGACCGATGAACTTTACCTCACTCTTACCAAAGATACATTTCTTTAAGTTCAGAGTAATGTTATGCAGTCTCATTTGCATTAAATATGCATCTAAATGCTGTAAATGAATCTTCCAGTCATCTGAATGCACAGCAATGTCATCTACATAGGGCTCAGCAAATTCATTTATAGGCTGTAAAACCATGTTAATTGCTTTAACAAATGTTCTTCCTGAGTTGATCATCCCGAAAGGAACACGAGTAAACTCGTACAGTCCATTGTGAGTAACAAAAGCAGTTTTCCATTGATCAGTTTGCTTAACAGGACAAGTCCAGTAAGCACTTCGACAATCAAAAATCGAGATCACATTTGATTTTCCAACTTTGTGCAAAACATCTTTTACAATCGGCATCGGATATTTACAATCCACAGTGAACGAGTTAATGTATCTGTAGTCGCAGGCAAGTCTCAGAGAACCGTCTTTCTTTTTAACAATAACCAGCGGACTTGCCATTCTGCTCGAAGATGGTTTTATAATGTTGGCTTGAAGCATTTCTTTAATTTGTCGTTCAACTTCTGCTCGATAGATGAGTGGAATACGGTAAGCCATAAATTCCTTTTCACGAAATTCCGGTTTCAGTTCGATTTCATGTTCAACCAATGTACATAGTCCAGGCTTTTCAGAAAATCGATCAGAATATTTGTTCAGTACTTCCAGCAATTGTTTTTGTTGAGTCAATGTTAAATGGCTAATCTGATCAGGATCAAGATTCAGTGAGTTCTTTTCATCTTGCAAGTCATTCTTTATCAGCAATTCAACCACTGAACCAAAGTCTTCATCTTCTTCAACGATTAGTCCACAACTCATTGCTCTTGTAATGTACTTTCTGATTTTATTTGCGTGAATTATCTTTCGACAATCGTCACCCATATCAATCAAATAAGAGTACTTTGATCTTCGTTGTATGACAGTACATGGACCATGCCATCGTGAAATCAGTTTATTTGTTGACGTCGGATACAACACAATAACTTTTTCACCCGGTTCAAATTCTTTATGTTTCGCTCTTTTGTTGTATTGATTCGTATACTGTAATTGCTTCTCTCGTGAATATGATTCTGCAAACAGTAATGCTTTTTCCATATTTGCTTTCATGTCTTTCAAGTACTTTTCTGGTTGGATTCCAATATGAGGTGGTAAATTAATTTCTCTTGTCCAACTTTCTTTTAGAATTGCCAGTGGTCCACGCGGAATCTTTCCATACACCAACATATAAGGAGCAATTCCAGTAGTTGCATTCGGTACTTCTCGTAATGCCCACACTGTAAACGGAATTACTTTGTGCCATTGCCTTGGATTGTCAACAATTACATGATGGATCATTTTCTTGAATGTTTGGTTCCATCTTTCTACTAATCCAGCTGCCTCTGGATGACCTGGCGTATCAAATCTTGGACTACACCCCATTAAATTCAGAAATTCTCTTGTCAGACTCGCAGTAAAATTTGTTCCTTGGTCACTTGTGATCACTGAAGGTACACCAACGTTCATGAACAACTCCATCAAAGCATCACACACAGCTTTCGCAGTTAATGATTTCAACAGAAACACTGTAGGCCATCTTGTGCAAGAATCGACAATACATAAACAGTACTTGTGACCTGCAGCAGATGCTGGCTCGATTGGTCCTACACAATCCATTGTAATTCTTCTAAAGGCTACATCTTCTCTTGGAATTGGAGTGATAGGAACCCTGTCCATCACCAAACTTCTTGCCTTTAACTGACATTTCTCACATGATTTGCAAAATTTCACTATATCTCTTCTCATCTTTGGCCACGTAAAAGACAACTTTATTCGTTCTCTAGTTTTCTCTTCTCCAAGATGTCCTCCAAATACTGATTCGTGAGCCAACTCCATCACTTTCATTCGTCGCTCTTTTGGTAACACCAATTGATATATCGTTTGCTCTAATATTCGATATCTCTTGTACAGTAAGCCATTTACCACGCAGAATTCAGATTCTTTATCTGGCGCTAAATTCCACCATGCTTTCAATGATTCGTCTTGTCTCTGCTGTTCTTCGAATTTCTTTGCGTCTGCAATCTGCATCTGTTGTTCTTCGTCTTTCTCATTTTCTTCAAACAAATCTGCTATCTCCACATCACATTCATTATCCTCTTTCGTTTCATTTAGATTACCATTCTTGCATGCAGCCATCTCTTGTTCACTCATTTCTGCTGTTATTCCATCTGGCATTAAACTTTGTTGATCATCACTTTCGTTTTCCTCTTCACTTGAACTTTCAGTTTCACTTTCCTCTTCGACATCTACCACTTTCTTTCGCTGACTCTGCAATCTCGTCGTTACATTCGCTTGCACATCTCCTTGTATCATTTTCACTTGTGGCACGGCTTTTAGTTCTGCAATGATTTCTGGATGCAACAAGAATCTTTCTGTGCTTCCCATTTTTGCAATACTAGCACACATCAATGTCACATAAGGTGTAAGTGAACATTTGACTTTATGCGGAATTACCTCTTCTTCCACATCGTTACAACACAGCCTTACATCAACTTTCACTAACTTTGCAGGAATGGCATCTCCTGCCACGCATTGTAAGTTCACTTTTCCAATCTGCTCCACCTTCATGCCTTCCAGTAATTCTTCACTAATCACCGGAACCTCTGCTCCAGAATCAATAAGTGCTTTTACTTTTATTGGTTCTTTTCCTGCTGTTCCACGAATCTCTACCTCGACGTACTGCAATAACACTTTCTTTAATGTTGTACTTTCATCTTTTCCAGCCATTTCTTTCTGCATTCCATTGTCCAATAGAATTTCTTTCTGAATATCAGGTGAGAGGTGACATTTCATCACTGACTTTACTTCAGTTTCATTATTCTGATGTTCTGTGGCTTGACTTTCAGAATTACCAACCACTTGAATTCGATTCACCCTCGAATTTTCTTGTTTTCCATAATTTGAGGTTGTAACAGGAACTGGACAGAATTTCATCAAATGCCTGTCTGATCCGCAGTTGTGACAACGTTTCACCACTGCACCTCGTTGTTCAATGCTTTCTTTTCTTTTATATGGAGTAAACGATGCATTGCCTTCTCTCGCGACAAACCTTGGTGGTGACTTGTTATATACCGGACGTTGTCTGGCCATCATCGACTCTCTATTCTCGTGAACTACCGGATAATTTGGTTTCACTTCTGTACTTCTGAACTGATTTCCTGTTTCTTGATTGCTCTTCCAATGAAAACCAAAATTTGGAGTAGACTGTTGATTTCTTTTTACATTGGGTACAAAACCAAAACTTGTCTTATTCGGAATTGCCAAACCAATTCTATTATTCACATGAATGTCCGCTAGGTCTGCCACAACACTAGCTTCGTAACAATCAGTTCCTTCCTTCGACAATACAAACTGTAGTGGACCTGGTGGTAGTGATTCTTTCAACTTATCCGCCACTAACAAATCAAACAACTTCTCAAAATTCTTATCCACTTTGCGACTTTTCACATAATAGTTCAACAAGTTCTTCAGCCTAGCTGTAAACATTGTATACGTTTCTTCAGCTGTCTTCTTCGCATCAATAAACTTCGATCTATACTCTCTCGGTGTCAACTTGAATTCTTTTAACAAGTGCTGTTTCACGACTTGATAATCGTCTAAATCATCGAATGACAATCTGTTTAGAACAGTTCTAGCTTTCGGAGTCATCAATGGCAATAGTAACTTCACCCAGAATTGTTCTTGCACGTTGAAACTACGAAACGCATTCTCAACCGTTTCGAAATATAATGGCACCTCCATCATATCGTTTGGCATTTTGGGTAACACATGTTTCATGGCATCACCAATTTTCTTTATTTTCGAAACCATCGTTTCACTTTCTTCCTGTTTCCTTTTCTGTTCTTCTCGTTCTTCTTGCCTTCTTTGTTCTTGTGCTTCTCTATTTTGCTTCTCCTCTTTGAGTTGTGCTTCTTTTAATGCTATTTTTTGTTGTTCCAACTTTAAACGTTCTTGTCTTTCCGCTTCCGCCTTCTCCATGCTTTCTTTCTGTAATTTCAGTTCTTCTTGTCTAACCTCTTCTGCTCGCTCCAACTCTGAAATTCGTACTTTTTCCTTTTCTTCTTCACGTAGTCTCTTCTCTTCAATCTGTTGCTGACGTATCTCTTCGTCACTTTTCCGCGCCCTTTCAAATTCAATCATCTGCTCTAATCTTCTCCTTTCAGCATCTTCTCTATCTCTTCTCAATTGCTCTAATTGAATCTCAAATTGCTGCTTTTGCAACTCAAGTTCTGCCACACGAACTTGCTCTGCTTTCTCTTCTTTTTCCCTCTGAAGACGTTCTGCCTTCTCTTCCTTCTCTCTTTGAAGACGTAATTCTTCCTGTCGTACATTTTCTGCTTTCTCTTCTTTCTCTCTCTGAAGACGTAATTCTTCCTGTCGTACATTTTCTGCTTTCTCTTCTTTTTCCCTCTGAAGACGTTCTGTCTTCTCTTCCTTCTCTCTTTGAAGACGTAATTCTTCCTGTCGTACATTTTCTGCTTTCTCTTCTTTTTCTCTTTGAAGACGTAATTCTTCCTGTCGCATTTCTTTCTCTTCTTGTCTCTTTCTCCTCTTTCTCTTTCTCTTCTTGTCTCCGTTTCTCCTCTCTTTCTTTCTCTTCTTGTCTTGTCATCATCATCCATTGCATCATCGTCTCCATAGACATAGGCCCAGGCGGTTTCTCAGTAACCTTTTCCACAGCACCACCGACAGCACCTTCTTCTTCTTCTGCTTCTTCTTTAAGCCAGACTTCAGCTAGCGCTTCTAGCATGTCTTCACGTGACATATCTTCCAGTTTCTCTTCTTCAAAACCAGCCTTTAACAAGCGCTGTTTTAATCTTTCAGAAGACATCTTCTTCAGTTCTGATTGTTTCTTGACACTTAGTTTCTCCATCTTACTTCTTTACTTCAGTGCTGTCCTTTCTGGAAAACACGAGTTTTCTTTTGTGTTTGAAGTATTGGGGATTGTTCTTTGTTTGATAACAACCAACTTTTATACCTTTGTCGTTGAGGCTTTCGTTGTCGTAGATTTACCAATGATTTGAATGCGTATTCACCAGTCGACGTTGTTTCGAATCCCAGACGTTGTTTCGAATCCCAGACGTTGTTTCGAATCCCAGACGTTGTTTCGAATCCCAGACGTTGTTTCGAATCCCACCGCTGCCACCAAATATGTCACCAACTCTTTTCTTTCTTAGTTGTGACCTACCTCAAGAACTTTCCTTATCTCTACATATAAATTGCTCAACGTCTTCTAACTGTTTAAGAATTAAATTGACACAGTTCTTTGAATGTTTCTTTCTTTCTTCAAACACAGTTTAATAACAACAACTCAACTTTTGCCTTACAACAACTGTACTACACTGTATAGTTCAAATTCACTGTCATCAGCAGTTTCTAAGTTTGGCGCGCTAACTGCACGTGTAAAACAATCTACCGTCAGCCAATGTTTAGGCTACTTTAGGCCAAGCGCCCACGAGCCGACAGCGCAACTAAGGCCTAAGACTAAAACGCTTAACAATCGATACACATTATATATATATATATCAACCTAAAGAACACCTGTGCTCATTATATATGCAAAACATTAGTTCACATTGTCAAAAGGATTTTTGTTCCGATTCATGTCAGGTAGGATTTTCTATCTATTGAGGTTCCTTGTAGTGCGTTGTGTGCAAAAAAACTGGCGTCACATCATCTGTTGCTTTAGGTGGCCAATTGTAGCCTACTGCAGAAAATATCGGCGAGGTGTAATTCCAGAAGTTTAGTACAAATACAATGACTGCAGAATAACTGGTTTTCCTGGTGGACTGTCCGCTTTGCATATTGCTGATGACGATGCGGTGCGCTGGCTTAGCGCGAACTGCAAACGCTAAATAAAATAAGTACAAATATATGGTCGTTCTCTAGCAGATTGACCGCTTATATTTGTTTGACAAAATGCTTGTCTCTGAATGCAACATGGAAGTCGTCGACAGGTTTAGGGAGCCTCTGATAATCTTCCAAAAAGACATTATAAAATTGTTCAGATACAAGAAAATAGAGCGGATCATATCGTAGCCTACTTTGTTGAAACAGAGGGAAAGTACTAGTCCTCTTAAAAGGTTCTTGTACGTGAAATCTGAGCAATAATGCGTAATCTGTCTATAGGCCTATCCATGTGATGATAAATGCTGGCGCTATCCGGCGAATAATATTAGAAGGGACAAGGTTGCTTAGACTAGGCGGTATGCTTAGGTAAAGACATGAAAACTGGGCTTTCACTGCCCTTTGATAACGGAGAGCAACAGAGAACATGTTGCCCTGGAATTCAGCTGCAACAAAATGGCTCTTTCACGTTTCTGTTCTCGGTTTAATTTTGGGCGTATTGCTCGTCTTTTTTCAGCTCAACGTTTGCTTTTCTTCTGAGGCTGAACAATTCTACGATTGGCGCTATAACATTGTTTGCGCTTGATACACTATATTATTTTATGCGTTATGAATCTGACCATGGTCGGTGGTCAATTGATAAATCAACCAATTCAGTGGTGACAGTCTGTTCCATCATCAATATCATCATCATCATCCTCGTCGTCATTTGTGTATATAATGGTCTGTGTACACAGTCATAACGTCGAATCATATGATCGCAATCATCGCAGGTCTCTGTCGTTACAGCCCAAGCTCGACCAGCATTCGTTGGGAGGCATTTAAGCCGATTGCCAGCCATTCGTGACATTGAAGCGTCCCTTGGCTGTATTACAGTTTCAAGCACATGATGCAATAGGCTAACGCTTCTTTAGCAATGCCTATATTATTTACATGTTCTATTTAATAGTTTACATCAATGTTTTTATATATCACAAAAACATATCCATCCATACTATTATGAATACCTGTGTGGTGTAACTTCGTGCGGAATATTCGTTCAAACAGAGGCTGATCGGAAACTGATTCATCATGTCTTCTAACGCGACATCGTCGATATGTGGTTCCAATGACACTGGCTCCCCATTCAACGTGACCGTTCCAACTGCGCTGAACCCAACCTACGCCACCCTCGAAGTGATCTGCGCTGTGTTGTCGATCGTCGGAAACTCAGTCGTGATCTTCCTCTTCATCAAGAAGCATTCCCTTCGAACGGTCAAGAACTGCTACGTCATCTCCCTGGCCGTGGCCGACCTTCTCGTCGGCCTGCTCGGCATCCCGTCGGCACTGGCCGTCTCTGTCGGTCTGCCTAGGAACTTCCACGCCTGCATGATCATGACGTCCATACTGATGCTGCTGTGCACTGGGTCGATCATGTCCCTCGTTGCGGTCACCATCGATCGCTTCTGGTCCATCATGAACCCGTTGACCTATCCGGTGACGATGACTCATAACAAGGCGAGGCTGACCATCTTCGTCTGCTGGTCTCTGTCGACGGTCATCGGGCTTCTACCCCTCTTCGGGTGGCATCAAAAACCTACGCCGTCGGAGCCAAGGTGCTTCTTCGTTGAGGTCATGGATCCACGGTACCTCGTCTTCATCTACTTCGTAACCATTGTCGTGCCATCTCTCTTCATGGGCGCCATTTACATTTTCATCTTCTGCGAAGTTCGAAAACAGGTGCGTTAATTAATTAATCTATTTATTTTTTTAATGTATCTATTACAATAAATCTGAATGTGTGGCGTGAGGCAAGTGGGGCGCTAACGATTTGTCAATGGTCATTCAAGGATTACGCTCAGCGTGCTCGAAGCCACAATTGTTAGACGAGAAACCCAGCGCACTAACAACTTGACTACCGTATGTAGACCCTATGTATGTACGGCATTAGTCTGAATTAATTATTCAGCTCTTTTTTGTGACCCTTCAAAAGGGCAATCTTTACTAGGTTCTAATTTTATAACCTTGTGAAGTTCTTGTTCCCGAACACCTGTCTCTGTCCTCAAATAGTTTAATTTAGTGCCAGCATGATCTGGGAATTAAATTGGTAAGTCCTGGGATTCACTTGCCCCGTGTCTAGGACTTTCGTATAGGCCTACTGCCGGTTCACGGACCTATACAAATGAAATGAACACTTAGTGGAATATCCCAAGGAAACTTCCTTATTCCTTGTTCTCAACCAATTTACAATTAACTTGTTGAACTCTGACTCTTGGCCTGTCGAACATTGACTCTTAATCTGGTTGTTGTTTAGTACGATGTAAGTACATCTGCACTCCTTATACCATCTTGTTCGAGCCAAACTCAAACACGAGGTCTTTGAGACCCGTATAGTTGTTCGGCTGGGAATGGCACATGGTTTACTCTAAAGAGCTCAAAAGGCTAAGCTGCAGGCTATCGATTTTCATCCGGGTTGGACTCTTTCAAGGCCACTAAATATTCCGCCGAAATAACCCTTCTGATTTTCTATGAATAACGTCGCTAATATAAGTTCACAGAGGGACAAAAGGTTCATCTGCAAGCAAATAAAAATGCTCAGTTCACTAGGAAAGTCACTAGTGCATGACGGGCTCTAACATTTTGGCTTGGAAGATGTTTCTGTTTCACTGCAGCGACCACCGGTCTTCAAGAGAAGTTTATGAGGGCACAATCAACTTTCACAATTAAATTCCAGTAGACACTTAATTGTGTTTCAGAAAGTTTAGGGGTTTCAGTGTGCAACTAAAAGTTATTGACATTCAGTGATGGGCATTAAAGTAATTTTTTTAAACTTCAACTATTTTTCAACTAAAATAAAACGGTTTAACTAATGTGGGCAACTGATTTTGTAGATAAATTAACTAGACTAAAAATAGTTAGTTAAACTTTTTCCTACTTTTTAACAAACTTTTATGACAAGCATGAAACATTTTCACAATATCAGAGGAAAAGTAATAATAAGTAATAAACTGTAATAATGCAGAGCGACAATGACAATTTCACTTTCAAACTATGTAATGTGTGCTAGACTAGTAGTCCTAGTACAGTTCTCCCAGAAAATAATTAAGATAGTTGCTAATGCAAACGATGATGCATCATGCAGTGCCATGCAGTTCACTTGATTTGAGTAATAAAACCAGTTACTTATAACAATAATGATCAGCAGCAGCAAGACCACTGTCAAATTTGTATTTGGATCATAAGAATAGAAGGTGATCAATTGTTTCGTCAGACATTCGGCATCTGCGGTTTGTCAATACTATTGATGCAGCACTGAACATCCTTTCAACAGCAGCTGCTGAACTTGGAAGAATGGAATTGTTTAAAAGCAAGTATATAGTGACTAATAAATATTCATTTTTTACTGACGTAGCCTTTAATTCATTAAAGTCTACAGTCAACTCAAAAAGAATAATAAATACAACTGTTCTTATTTACACGGCACCTTACTACATGATACAATTCTATGCAGAGGCAACACTTGTGTTAATAAAATATATAAGTAAACGTCGCGATGAGTTGTTGACAGTGTTCATTGCGGAAGGTAGCTGCGTAGTTACTGATTTTGTTAGTTAAACGTTTCAGTTAATAACTAAACAATATTAGTCAAACTTTGATTTTAACTAAGCTATTTTTCTTCTGTTAAACTTCATCCTTTATGTTTAACTAAAAAATGTAAGTCTAATTAAAATTGTAAACTTTTTAATTAACTTTGCCCATCACTGTTAACATTTTCATAACATATTACATCAAATTCGGCTGCGTATATTTCCTGAATGCAAAGACAATAATTATTCAGTCGTTTACATGCTTCCACAGAAACTCTTTAAAGCAAAGTTTTCCGGCTGGAACACAAACATGATCTCAGCAATCCAACGAGAACAGACATTTTAAAACTCTGAATTTACGCTGGATCATAAATTTATAACAATTCAGGAAAGTTAGGGGGCTGAGCTTGACAAAATGGCATTGTGACAGACCGGATTCAGACCTCCACTGGACATTGATCTCTGGACAACCCCTCTGATAAGACGCAGCGCTCATGAATAAGCTGGTGCTTTGCGCGTTACCTTAGAGTAGCGCTTTAGAAATTTACAGTTTACGATTACTATTACGATCCAAGTATTAAGCGAGCACGACGTTACTGAACTTCACTGTACTTGCCAGCATCGTATCCCCATGGCCAAACCGTCACCCAATATGCTTAGCCTACTTACTTAATTACTTATTTGAGTAGACTTGGTGTGTTAAACTGCTTGTAGTAGCTGCTTTACTTCTCTTATACAGGTCTTTATGGCTCGGGCAAAGTACAGGTTTCCCATTATAACGTCAGAGCACAGTTACGACGACGCAATATAGAGAAAGACAGAATAGCAAAAATACACGGTTAAAGAGAAACAATGATTATGATTGATGACTGGGAGTTTTGCGTTCACACGGATCTCACCTTTACTCTCACTTTTATAGACTACGGATGAGGCTTGTTTTGCGAACGTGATGCAATAGGTCGGGTGTGGAGAGGCTAGTGAACGCCAAACGTTGTTTAAGTGGTTTATAGGAATAGGAAGAGGAAGTACCACAGCGCTCATGTTGTGCAAATTGTATATGGATGACAGGAGATGGACAGAGCTTGAGCTGATGCTGTACGTTTAAATCAGCTGTGAATATATATGCTAACGGATTTCTATGGACTCCATTAAGTAACGGTTAAAACGCTTGTAATTAGAGGAGATTAGAAATAATAATAGAAACGCTATATACATCCGTGTATACGATGCCAGGAGACATTAAGCATCACTGGGAAAAAAGCACTATGCAACAATAGGCCATTTAGGCCTTCGGGTTTTTTTAATAGGCTGACGAACGTTTGCGTTAACGAACATCAGTCATTTAGGGTAATATGTAGGGTAATATGTAGTAGAAATTATATGTAGTCATTTAGGGTAATATTTAGGGTAATATGTAGTCCGAATACAGGCACAAACAGATATGCAATGCCTATGTGTATGTTTGTGCCTGTATTCGGACTACATGTATACGTACATGTATGTGTGCATGTGAGGAGCTCCTAAAATGCACTTTATTGAAGGCCAGATAGAAGGGTAGCCTATGACTTATAGGCAGATGCGGGCGTGTGTGTGTGTCACAGTGTGTGTGTGCGTGTGTGTGTGTGTTTGTGTGCGTGTGTGTGTGTGCGTGCGTGTGTGTATGCGTGATACTTCTATCTCCTAGCCCACACTCGTTATTTATAATTTCTACTACGAAGTGACGTGGTCTATATCTCTATAAAACACGACTGTTGTTCTT
>JACEVL010000799.1:110000-145000 GCA_020284085.1 Aporrectodea caliginosa | reverse complement strand
TTTGCTATCGTCAATGTTTACTTGCTGCAAAGAAAAGAGCAAATAGCAATTGCGTTATTGATGTTGTTTGTATTAGGCCTTTATGCGCAGGTGGAAGTTGTGTATAACCGCACTTTGCGTTTGATTAATCTTTTTTGCAAAAAGTCACAACGGGCAGAAAGGAAAGTGATTGGTAAAATCGATAGACAAAGCGAAATAGGCCTACTTGTGGGGTAAACAAATTAAGAGAGTTTTATAACTGTAGAAATGAGATCATTGTCATTATTTGCGTTGTCCTCATCATCATCAAGCACAGATGGATATCAAGCTACGTGATAATCACAAATGCGTCAAGTAATTTAAAAACTGATGGTAAGGCTGCACTTATGGTGAACGCTCTGAAATGCCATGTACGTCGAATAATGCTGTTGTTACTTAATGCAAGCTAATGAAATGTTTAGAAAAGGAAAACCCAACTGAGAAAACAGCCGCGACAATGTCCTCATTGAGCGATGCTGTATAGAACATGACTTAAGTCATCGCCATGACGCTACAGAAGTTAGTTACATAAATTAGCTAAGAATGGATATCCACAAGGATACTGGTGGGTCCATAGTGTAGTGGTAACATCACTGGCGTGAACAGCAGTAGGTAGCGGGATCGCTACCCGCACCTTCCCAAAAGGTCCACTCAGCCTATTCATTCGCGAGATGGCGCGTTGGTAAAATGAGATGTAGGACGTGATTGGCGCCTTGCATGGCTGCCGAATACAGTTAAATTCGACTCCTGTAATAACTTTCTATACTCCATGATTTCTATAGCTCCTATTTCTTCTCTGTCATAGCTGTCTCTTTGATGATTGACAAGCGTTGGTCTCCTCCAGGTGCTCATCTCTCTCACCATCTCCTTCCTTCGGACTTCCGAGCAACAAGATCCGTCTGCCGGCGCCCGATATCGATCACTGCACTGATTAATACAGCATCGATCACTTGGCTTCGTTCGATCGATACGAGGCATTGAGGAAGTGTCGCTAGTCTGGGCGAGCATCATGACCCCAAGCTGGTCACGGAATCTGATCATTGTCAATTGGTGCATTGCCATTTTCCATGCATCTTCGTCGGTATGCTATACCTGTGATGGAGTGGAGGAGAGGCCTGCCGCAGCAGCACAGGTGTTCCGTCCTACATGTGGTCTATCCCAATTACCTCTGCTCTTCATTTATGTTGAGACGATTGCGACGCCATTTGCGGCCATGCTTCTCGTGTATAATATTCTCATCTAACTGAATATTAGAAACAGGTTCAGCATTCCAGTTTTCTTTCAGTTTTCAGTTTTAATGCTAAACTTAAAATTTCATGTCAATACTCCGTCAGGAAGAGCAGATGATCAGCATGGACGCGGCATCGATTCCCACTATATCCTCCCCCAAAGGTCGACTCAGCCTTTGCCAGATGGCGTTGGTAAAATGAGCAGTAGGACAGATGGGCGCCTTGCATGGCTGCCACACAGTTATATTCGAATCTTGTATTGTCCTGTGATCATCCGTTCATACTGTGACTTGTGGTCATACTGTGTTCATGTCAGTTTGAATCGGTAAACGAGGATTACTATTATTATTATTGCTATTATTATGTTCAACAACATGAAGAGACTGCTAAAACCAGTATACGGTGAGACTTACTCCAACCCAGGCGTGACATAGTTAACCACACCATCTTTGAGCATGACCTAATTTTACCACCCCACATTTACTTATCTTCATCAATGGTAAGGCTAATACTTATGGATAACTTTAATAAATCTTGTTCTATATTTACTTATAAACTTAACTTAAGCCCTTATTTTAGTGGAACACACTGACGATCGTAGAACTGTCCTCGACGCAATGCCACGCCGATCTGCCCGGAGCCCCGGACCTCTCATCCAAGCATTATCATTCTGAGATCCTATTGAATACCAACCTTTCCATCCGACCACAGGCCATGGCACATGGTTTTTTCAGTCAATCACGTAGTATTTTCTGCTCGCTTGTGGGTGGTATTGCATTTGAAACATTTTCATAGGGCCTATCTATCACGAGGCCCGTGGATTTGGGAGCCACATTATAAATGAGCATTGACACTTAAGGCAGCAGTTTTTATGGGAGTTGCATGAAGGATTTGGTATTTAAGGTAGAAGGCTTTCCCTGTTGATCCCTGTTCGCTGATCGCCCCATGCCCCCATCTGATGAAGTCATCACAGGCTGAATCCAACCGAGTCGCGATTTCCGGTCGAAGCAATATATCTTCCGGACAGGTCCCTTGCCCATGGTACCGAGGTAGAGCCCTTTTCCCAGCGACTTGCCAAATCGTCTTTGGATGCCAGTGGGTAACCTTTGACCACGCCTACGCAGCGGAAATCGTTAAGTAATCGCCCCGGAGAGTAATTGATCCATTCGGAGTATCGGGACTACGTACCCTGGACGTCCCTGTGACCTCTGATGTAATTCATCATGTAAATTAGTTTAACTTATAGGTACGTGCATCATTAGTTTTAATCTTAAATTCTTAACCTTTTATAATTTTACTAACACTAACTGGCTGAAGAATTATTACCTCGCTTATTGAATTCATTTTACTTTTCATAAAGGTTTTTCTGCTAAAGCATTTCGTGGTTCTCTACCAGACTATTTTGTTTGCTAACACACTTTGCGGTCTTACATATCTTTATACTGCTAGGGTCGAACAGTGATGATAGAAACGTGTAACAAGTCGTCACTGTTAAACTGTTTAAATAACATTATACTGTAGTGCAAAGTTTTGTATAGTCCGAATATTTCGCGTTGTTCAACTTTTGGGTCGAATTTGGTCGAACGCCGTGAATAGAATGCGAAACTAAGGCATCGCGATCGTGATGGCCTATCTTACCGTTTTCTTTGTGTTATATTTCCATCCTGAAGTTTACGAACTGATTCTTAGGTATATTATTAAATTTCTCTGTGTGTTAGGCCTATATATATATATATATATAAAATAAAATTATATGGTCTGTTTCAATCTATAATTGTTTATGATATGCACATAACTTTAGAACCTATTATAATAATAATCTTCGTTTAATATCTTTCATTCTGACAATTACGCAGGATGATTAGGCCTACAAATCAGTATGAACGGATGATCACAAGTTATTACAGGAGTCGAATTTAACTGTATACAGCAGCCATGCAAGGCGCCCCTCACGTCCTACATCTCATTTTACCGACGCGCCATCTTGCGAATGAATAGGCTGAGTGGACCTTTGGTTCGTTGTATATCATATCTCTTAATCGTAAAATCCAAAATTTATACAGCGCTACTCCAAAGTTGAGTGCAGGGCATCAGGTTATTCACGAGCGCCGCATAGTGTCGGATGGGTTTTCCAGCCCTGTCAGTATAAGATCAGAGTCCGGTGCCAGAGAGGCGACAGAGAGAGGCTGGTTTCGTTGAGGACGAGAAAGTTGGAAGGCGGAGGATTCAACTACTTGGGAAGGAAATTCCAGAAGAGGTGGTACCTCAGTTTGAAATGGAAGGTCTGTAGCGTATTAAGTGAAGAATTCTGAGGTCGGAGTATTATTCGGCTCAGGCACAAATACAACCACAGCAAGTCGACTGCAGAACACATGTTTAGCCTCTCAACTAACTTTAGTATTCGTTCACGTACCCCTAACGGAAGAAGGGTTTTTCATCGAGCGTTTTATGAGGCGTTGTTTAAAGCCTTCTTACATGGGCTTCGGTACCTAAGCTCAAACAAAATAATTAGAATTCTAAATCAATGTTTCAATCCATAATTGAAGTGACGTAACAGTAGGCCTTAATTCTCTAAATTTATTTTTTTGTGATAGACGTGTTTCGTAATTAAAGTGACGTAACAATGGGGCTTTATTCTCTAATTCTTAAATTAGTAGTAATGATATAAATGCTTCTTATATAATTAAAGTGACGTAATAATAGGCCTATATTCTCTAAATTTAAAATTGATAATTCATTCATTCAATCGGCAATTTATATAGCGCCCCTTCGAGGAAACTGGTCAGAGGCGCTCCAGACTCCAATGCGCCCACAAAGAACTGTAGTTTTAAGTTTTTAGTGAGGAAGATTTCAGATAGAGTCCCAGGGCGTAGGAGTAGCTCTAAAAGAAGGCCGTTCCACACCACTGGGCATACCACAGAAAAGGCTCGATTCTTCATAGTTGCAGTACGAGGCACTGCGAGTAAAGGGAACCAAGAGAACTCCCATTTCCGCGGAGCGTAGGGGACGACGTCCTTGGATACCCGACGTCAGACAGCATAGCTCTCGTTCGCAAATTGGGACGAGGCCCTGGTGACATCGCCATCCCAGGGCAGATACCCTGTACTCGATGCGCTGGCGTATAGGGAGCCAGTCAAGGACCTCCAGCATATTGCTGGAGAAATGACCATATTTGGGGATTTGCCAAATCTGCATTTGCCAGCTATGCTGTCTGACGTCGGCTATCCACTGGTATCCAGGGCTAATAATAAACGAGTTTCATAAATGAGGTGACGTAACAATGGTCATTTAGTCTCTTAGTTAAAATTATTAATGGACTTGTTTCACAATTCAAGTGACGTAACAATAATTATTGGTCTTCGCTCTCTAAATTAAAATGTTTGATAATACGGCCTATATGAAGTGACGTAACAATAGGCCTTTATTCTAAAGTTATTAATAATGCACATTTCTATAATTGAAGTGACGCAACAATAGGTCTTTATTCGCTATACTGAAATTATAAATAATTGAGTGTTAATAATAATAATAATAATAATAATAATAATAATAATAATAATAATAATATTAATAATAATAATTCCTTTATTGAAACAATCCGGTTGACACATCGCAACCGGTACAGTTTACATTTATGCAATTGAAACAATTCACAAGAACGCAAATGACAGAAGACATAAATCTTAACTACTAACAGAACAGAACAGACAGCCTGCAATACACGGCGCTAATAGCAGCCTACAAAGCATATCCGCCCTACGGGACTCGAACTCGGTACCTCTCGCTCTCTACGCCAGATGTTATCCAATGCGCTTTCGCCTCCCCGTCCCCGTTGCATAGTGTTGCATAGTCAAAGTGACGTAACAATTAATGGGCCTTTATATTGTTTAAATAACAGAAACTTTGATAATAGACAGGACAAAATTTATTTCTTCATATAGCCAACAAGCTCATAAACCGACTGTTTTCAGACAACTGTACCTATAATCGTCATTGAGTTTTGGGCTGCTCGGTTTCCTGATTCTTTCAATTCGATTCGAGGTGCCTAAAACAGACAGGGAGTAAGCGCTGGAGCAGATGGATGGTCTCTCAGTGTATATTTTAACGGATTTTGACTACTGGGACACGACTATGGGTCTGAGGGAGTGTCGTAAGCTCCCCAGCGGGGTCTGAACCCCAGTCGAAAACGCATTTGTGAGCATTTGCTGCCAAATGGACCCCATTTTAGCCACTTTATTTTAACAAATTTGCTTTTTATTATTATACATAATTATCTCTATTATTATTAGTTATTCTTAGAAGTTTGAAGTTTGAAACATAATTCGATCAACTATGATAATTAATCAGCGCCTCACAAACTTTTCAGTGTCACGGACCGGCAGGAATTTTCCCACTGCAGGAGGACCGGAGTCAAATTTATTAACTAGGCTATTTCTATTTTCGATTTCGATCAACTAAATTCCTCAAATGTGTATTAAAAATTGATTTAAATGCATGTTTAGCCAATTCTAGGACTCTATTTTCCTTTAAATGCTGGCCTAATAAGTATTTTTGTTATTGACTTTTAACAATATAATAGCCATTTCTTGATTCCTAGACAATATGACCAGTTCCTTGACTCACTTTGTGGACCGGACCACCACTTTGGAAACCAATGTATTAGAAGACAATCGAAAACATGCCTACGTTTCCTCTTTGTCTGAAGAAAATCGCAACCATGTCTACATTTTCTTTTTGTCTGAAGACAATTTATTGTAACCATGTCTAAGTTACCTCTTTGTCTGAAGACAATCGTAACCATATCTACGTTCTCTAAAGACAATCGCAACCATAGGCTATCTACGTTTTCTCTTTGTCTGAAGACAATCGTAACCATATCTACGTTCTCTAAAGACAATCGCAACCATAGGCTATCTACGTTTTCTCTTTGTCTGAAGACAATCGTAACCATGTCAACGTTTTCTCTTTGTCTGAAGACAAATGAAACCATGTCTACGTGTTCTCTTTGTCTGAAAACAATCGCAATCATAGACTATCTACGTTTTCTCTTTGTCAGAACAATCGTAACCATGTCAACGTTTTCTCTTTGTCTTAAGACTAACGAAACCATGTCTACGTTTTCTCTTTGTCTGAAGACAATCGTAACCATATCTACGTTTACTCTTTGTCTGAAGACAATCGCAACCATATATCTAGGCTCTCTACGTTTTCTCTTTGTCTGAAGACACTCGTAACCATGTCAACGTTTTCTCTTTGTCGGAAGACAATCATAACCATGTCTACGTTTACTCTTTGTCCGAAGACAATCGCAGCCATAGGCTATCTACGTTTTCTCTTTGTCTGAAGACAATCGCAACCATAGGCTATCTACGTTTTCTCTTTGTCTGAAGACAATCGTAACCATGTCAACGTTTTCTGTTTTTCTGAAGACAATCGTAACCACGCCTACATGTAAATTCACTTATTAGAAGACAATCGTAGCCATACCTGCGTTTTCTCTTCGTCTGAAGACAATCGTAACCATATCTACGTGTAAATTCTTCTGTTAGATTTACTATATCGCAAAAATAATTATTGATAAAAGGTCAGTGAAAGGGTGAGTGACTGTGATACAGTGTAAAGCTGCAGCTATACAACATCGTGCAAGTAATAGTTTTGTGATCAGAGTTATTATGTGACGTGTGTTATGGGCAGGGGTCGAAGTGGGAAACAAGAGGTTCCGGTATGGATCCCCCTTCCCTACCGGTATGGATTTCTCGCCTGGAGAAGTATCTCTATGCTTCTAGCCGGCCAGGAGAGGTGCCGGTATGGCATACCATTATTTTCATAGTCACACTTCAAGCAGTGGCTATGGTTTTTTGTTTCATTTGCCTAACTACATGTGCCTAACAAACAGTGATAGCTTTAACTTTAGCAAACACGACCAACTTCATTTTCCAATGTAGTTAGGCAAATGAAAAAAAATAAAAGCCCATAATACACGTCACATAATAACTCAGTACTATCACTTGCACGATGTATGCAGTCAGCCAACGGGAATAGGAGAATAATTAGACCAACAGTATACTACAGTTACATTCTATAAATGTTTGCTTGGTGCAGTCAGCCAACGGGAATAGGAGAATAATTAGACCAACAGTGTACTATAGTTACATTCTATAAATGTTTGCTTGGAGGGTTTTTTTACTTTTGACTACGGAGTTTCATTAGAATTTAGAAGTGACAAATTACTTTTAAAATATTTTAATTTAACCTAATCACTTTATGATATCAGGTAACCGAAGGAATGAAGAGAATTAGAAGGTTAATGATTTAATATTGTAAACTAGCATGGAAAATAGAGTATTATCTGGAATAAAATCACCAAACCTACTCTGGCAAATCCTAAAACTACTATATAGGACATTTGTCCCAGTAGTCAAACATGCAGTTAAAATATGCACTGTGGTCTCCCGCTTGTCACCTGCCACTGATGAAATCTTGCCTCCAAGTTCTTGGACAATCTCCACTGCCTGAGTGTCGATGTATCAGCTTCCTGCAGTTTCGATTGCAACATGGGCAAAATAGTGTGACTGTGAGATAGCAGGACATTCACTTTTCTTATTACGAGCTACTTTTCCGCTGCCGAACCACTGTTTTGCGATGGATTCGTACCTCCTTCGGACAACCATTTTGCACAGGACTTTTTTTAGTGTAGGCCCTATGCACAAAAAGGGCAGTTCTAAATGAATTTATGCAGTTGTAGAAGCATTTTTGTGCAGTTAAAAATAGTTTAAAATGTCCATTGCCATCCGATTTGGAATAATTTACCATGGCTTTTTAAGGGGTTGTGCAGTTTAAAAAAATTCCTTTAAAAAGGCCCTGCTTTTGCACAACCCCTCTGACTCGATGCAGCGCTCGTGAATAAGCTGGTGTCATGCGGTAGTGGCGCTTAAGAAGTTTAAAGTTTACGATTACGATGTTAAACACTCGTATAATATAGACTTGTTTCGTAACTACATAATTGAAGTGACGTAACAATAGACCTGTATTCTTTAAATTATTAATAATAGACGTGTTCAATAATAACTGAAATGACGTAACAATACACATTTATTTTCTAAATTCCCAGATTAAAAATACTTATAATATTATAAGATTTGTGACGTCACAATAATTGAAGTGACGTCACTGACGTAACAATAGACCGGCAGACAGCGTAGCAAGAGTCAAGCGGATTAAGATGAAGGAATGAACAAGGGTCGCAGCATCGTCATACGATAAATTCCGTCGAACGATCATGATCTGGCGCAAGAGGTAAAAGTGGGATCTGCAGAGAGAGTTGATGTGGCCCATCCTGGATAGATCTTCGTCCAGAAGGACTGCATTGTCCCGAATGACGAGTAGTGGAATCAAGTCCTGGAATGTCACCGCTATTAGCTCCCTCTCCATCGATCGTTAATCTTCTTGCCTGTCGTGTTACAAGTCAAATGAACTGCGTGTTAGTAGCATCTGAGCACACGTGAATAAGCTTCATAACTAAAGTGCGCTTGGCTTTCGAGTGGCGCTTTAGAAGTCTGGAGTTTACTGTTACGATTACGATCTTATTAGAAGTGTTTCATAATTGAAGTGACGTAACAGAACGTCTTTGTTCTCTACATTTAAAATTGCTAATAATAAACGTTTAATAATGGAAGTGACGTAACAATAGTTCATTATTCACACAAATTTTAATTCTTAATAATGAACCTGTTTTATAATTGAAGTGACACAAAAATAGGTCTTGCATAGGCCTAAATGTTCAAAGTGAACTTAAGAGCCATCAAGTTTTATATTATCGTTATCAACAGTTTAACACGCGCAAAGTCATACAGTCTACAGAAATATGAATCTGAGATCTGTATCATAATCAAAGTGACGTAACAATGGCTTAGTCTATAATTATTCTTACAATGAACTTGTATAACAATAGGCCTAGTCTATATTCTCAAAGTGAACTAATATAAGAAATAGACTTGTTTCATAATTGAAGTGACGCAACGATCAACCTAAAAGGCGTAACAATTAACAGGTTTGGTAGAATAATATATATTTTTAGGGCCTATAAAATGTTAGCAGAATTTAAACTATAGTCTAAGGGCATAATAAAGTTCGGATAATAATATAAGGAGAGGAAAGAGATTAGAAACTCTCTTAATAATGCCTATGTCTTTTAAATTTATTTCTAATTTCAAAGATATTTGTTTTCTATTTTAGATGTTGGTCAATGTGGACCTCGAGAAATTTTGTTGTGGGAACTTTAGGAATAATATTATTAATAACTTATTCGTTACTATTATTAGACATGGGTTTCCTAGCAGAACGGAGTATAATATAATTAGTTTTTTTAAGATTAAGTGATAGTTTATAGCTTTAGAACCATCCATAACTAACACAATAATAGTTATAATACCACAATAATAGCATAATCCATAACCATAACTTTCAAATGGATCATAAGTTCCTGTAATCTAGTGACATTAGTCATAAGTTCCTGCCATAACCATATAACCGGCCTAAGTTGTTGTGCTACAGGCCCGTTAATATTTATGAGAATAGTGGAGTATATATATATATATATATAATTATATATATATATATATATAATTATATATATATATATATATATATATGCCACTAGGGATCTACGAAAACTCTATAAAAATTGGTTAAGACAATTACTGACATGTGACATGCCTTGGTCACTTGCATTAGTAATCGCAGTGGTTAATTTCAGCCGGATCTGAGATACGACACCTCCGATATGATATTAGATCCGCCACCTGAACTACGAGATTCGCCACCTAAAAGAGGAGACCCGTCGCATAAAAGAGGAGACCCGCCATCAAAAAGAAGAGACTCGTCACCTGATATAAAAATAGCAAAACTCTACATAACGCTCACAGTTTGACAGCTAGCACAAGAAGGAATATAATATGCAGAATATGAAGAAAAACGTAAAGAGTAGGCCTATGAAGAACTCATTTTGACTCATCTTGACTCATTTAGGCTAATGCTGAATTTTGTGAGATGCTACAAAAAGCGCTATATTACGTGTCTTATCTCTACATGCGTACTTACTTACCTTCTTGGTGCGTTTCTGGCAAATTAACTTTTCCGACTTTGTTATCGGTTTCTCATGCGCAGTCACATACACCCACTGCAGAAAACGTATATAGCTATACACGGGCTACAATGCTGCATTTTACATTCGCATAATGAATTAAATTTTTATCCTTTTTCAACCGCAAATTATACAATCAAAGAGGGACGTTGATTGAGAGGCAGAGAGAAAAGAACAAACAGACTGAAAACAGACTGATGCAGGAATATAGACAAAGATGCACTTGATACACGCCATACTGAGCGATGTGAGGAACAAAAATATCAGTAGGAAAACCATCGAACCAACTCTAAGAATTTTAACAGAAGCAAACCCAAAAGCATTAATCACCTACATTATACTTTGTCTGCAATTTGGCTCGATAAGATTTCGATCCATTTTTAAAGCTTTCTGAGTTTAGGCGTCCGATAATAAATCGTTTTGCTGAAAAGAACCAAGTATTCAAATTCGCTTCTTAGCTTCATAAATTTGCTTCTGATCCGGAAGTGGGGGCATAATAGATGTAAATGTATACGTTTTTATATAGCGACCGTACAGTCTAGACCAGTGCTGTCCAACCTTTTTGACACCGCGGGCCACCGAAGAAGTAATATTTGAAGCCGAGGGCCGCACCAGTAAACTCAAAAGCAGCGACTAAAATTTATTGAAAATTATTAACTGTATTATAATTAATTATGGAGTTATCATAATGAATGCGTCTTGGGAACTGGATTTTGTGTACACATTGTCAAATGATAAGCCAAGTAACGAACGAATATAGCTATGCAAGTAGGCCAGTGACTGTCTTTTACATCATTTTAATAGAAATTGCAAATATTTAGCGAGCTGCGTGGGCCACTTAGAATCTGTCGGCGGGCCGCATGCGGCCCGCGGGCCGCGGGTTGGACAGCACTGGTCTAGACTGATCGTTTTCAATGAATTAATCTGGCGAGATTCTTCACCACGGCTGCCATTTTGAATGTGTGCCACACGCCATTTAAAGTCGTCGTGTAGCGACCGGCGCTAATTTAACTCGATCAGCATCAGAGATGGGCACGATTAGTTAAATTGCTAATCGATTAGATTTAGAATTAGTTTTTTTGCCTAAAAATGTCCAATCGATTAGTTAAATTGCTAATCGATTAGAATTAGAATTAGTTTTTTGCCTAAAAATGTCTAATCGATTAGTTAAATTGCTAATCGATTAGAATTAGAATTAGTTTTTTGCCTAAAAATGTCCAATCGATTAGTAACTAATCGATTAGACATTTTTAGGCAAAAAAATAATTCTAATTCTAATCGATTAGCAATTTCACTAATCATTAGTTAAATTGCTAATCGATTAGAATTAGAATTAGTTTTTTGCCTAAAAATGTCTAATCGATTAGTTAACTTGCTAATCAATTAGAATTAGAATTAGTTTTTTGCCTACAAATGTCTAATCGATTAGTTAAATTGCTAATCGATTAGAATTAGAATTAGTTTTTTGCCTACAAATGTCTAATCGATTAGTTAAATTGCTAATCGATTAGAATTAGAATTAGTTTTTTGCCTAAAAATGTCCAATCGATTAGTTAAATTGCTAATTGATTAGAATTAGAATTAGTTTTTTGCCTAAAAATGTCCAATCGATTAGTTAAATTGCTAATCGATTAGAATTAGAATTAGTTTTTTGCCTAAAAATGTCTAATCGATTAGTTAAATTGCTAATCGATTAGAATTAGAATTAGTTTTTTGCCTAAAAATGTCTAATCGATTAGTTAAATTGCTAATCGATTAGAATTAGAATTAGTTTTTTGCCTAAAAATGTCTAATCGATTAGTTAAATTGCTAATCGATTAGAATTAGAATTAGTTTTTTGCCTAAAAATGTCCAATCGATTAGTTAAATTACTAATCGATTAGAATTAGAATTAGTTTTTTGCCTAAAAATGTCTAATCGATTAGTTAAATTGATAATCGATTAGAATTAGAATTAGTTTTTTGCCTAAAAATGTCCAATCGATTAGTTAAATTGCTAATTGATTAGAATCAGAATTAGTTTTTTGCCTAAAAATGTCTAATCGATTAGTTAAATTGCTAATTGATTAGAATTAGAATTAGTTTTTTGCCTAAAAATGTCCAATCGATTAGTTAAATTGCTAATTGATTAGAATTAGAATTAGTTTTTTGCCTAAAAATGTCTAATCGATTAGTTAAATTGCTAATTGATTAGAATTAGAATTAGTTTTTTGCCTAAAAATGTCCAATCGATTAGTTAAATTGCTAATTGATTAGAATTAGAATTAGTTTTTTGCCTAAAAATGTCCAATCGATTAGTTAAATTGCTAATTGATTAGAATTAGAATTAGTTTTTTGCCTAAAAATGTCCAATCGATTAGTTAAATTGCTAATCGATTAGAATTAGAATTAGTTTTTTGCCTAAAAATGTCTAATCGATTAATTGAATTGCTAATCGATTAGAATTAGAATTAGTTTTTGGCCTAAAAATGTCTAATCGATTAGTTAAATTGCTAATCGATTAGAATTAGTTTTTTGCCTAAAAATGTCTAATCGATTAATTAAATTGGTAATTGATTAGAATTAGAATTACCCAAATCTGGTAGCTAATCGATTAGAATTAAAATTAGCTGTTTGTTTAATCGATTAGCTAATCGACTAGAATTTCATATAATTGCACAATAATTACGAGATCAGCGAAGACTACTTCCCTGATCTCTGACCTTTCATTGTGATCTCTTCTGTCAACTTCTGGATCGACCAGTGTTCTCTGCACAGCAGCAGCTGGGCCAATTGATGAGATTGGTCTTGTCCGACCATCGACTGATGCTCCCCTTGGACCGCCTTCACTCAATTCCATCCAACGCTCCCCGTACCCACCTCCGCTATCCAGTTTCACACAAAATTTGACACGAATACGTACGCGGACATTTACACGTTCACTCACACATACATCAACCCACACAAACGTACATACACACGAATAAACGCACAGACATTTACACGCATATGCACGTACATACACATACATCCATACAGGTACACGCAAACACGCAAAAATTATTCACACATATACACGCACAGAAGTGCAGTCACATAGACATGCACAAACGCATGTGCACACGGACATTCAGTGCGACAGAAGGCAGACGGACGCACACAGAAAGCAGACGCTTATTGGTCATGGATGCTATTGACTCGACGAGAACTGCGGGGATCGTGTTGTCAGAGCTCCTTGTTTTGAAGGCTGAGACCGATTGCATTGGACGTACATTCAGTCAGAACGGATGTCGTCGCATGGAGGAAGGAGACTCCTCGACTCCAGGGTCTGCAGATGAGAGGAAGAGGAGGAGGCACATGGAAGAGGATGATTTACTGTGTTGCTGAGTAATTAATAATAGATCGGAGGAGAAAGGAATAATACAATGATGGGAAAGTGACGTTCACGGAAGCAACGCAGTTATATAACGGGACCTCTTGCGACCTTTATTGTCGGAGTTTATAAATAGCGGTGCCATATCTAAGACGAAAGTCATACTACATGTAAGGACAATGGAATCGGACGAGTTGTCTCAGCAGGAAAGCTAAACTGTAAGTCGTCGGCTATTCTTGAATTTAGAAAGATCACAGACGACTTAATTATATCAGACTTCTGATTCTATTGTATTGCGGATGAGTTTCTAGAATTTGTTTAATCGCTTAATGCAACTGTCGGAGTGGGAAGGGAATTTCTCTCAGGTTATATACAAATGGGTTAAATTGGAGAGAAAAAGAATCAAATGAATCGGTTGCATTTATCTAACTTCGGTTTTCTTTTGTTTAGGCTACCGTTGGATGAAACAGATTTTCATTTTAAATATTGTAATCTGCTATTAATCGAATTGCGAAATGATCATGTTTAGTTTCTTTCCAACGTTTGCGAGCATTACTGCACTGAGCATTTCGTTCGGATTGTGTGATGTAGGCTAACACACAAGATCTCAATGATACTGCTGCATTAATATTTGTATTATATATAAGCTTATATGTTATATATATATGTTATATATACCTACCGTCCTATACATACATGCATATAGAAATATAAACACTACTTTCGGAGCAAGAACTTATCAACATCGTCATCATCACCATTATCATCACCATAATCACATCCTTCGTTAACCTCATCATCATAATCGTCGTCGTCGTCATTGTTGTTGTTGTTGCTGCTGTTGCTGTTGCTGTTGTTTAAATAAATTACAGCCTCGTGTGTTCAGGCTTCGTGGTTCTGGCTTCGTTAAGATCATTTGTTAGCACAATTCATATCGCTGGGCAGAATGGTCACAGTCGCATGCGTTACGAAAGGGATGCACTGAAGCGAGTCGTTAATGTCTGGCTCGTGACATGCATTGTAGCACCAACTGGACATGCACGGGCTTAACACCGTTTAGACCCTTTCGTATGTATTACCGCTTGGACTCAACAAGCAATAAGCAGCCCATTGGAATCGAGGTAATAAACCTCCATTCGAAAGCATCTAAAACTTACACAATTTTCCTGGAAGATCGAAAAACTATATGCGCTCCGAAACCTACCCTCACCAATATCTACACACTTTTTGGATTTTGAAAGGTGGGAAAAGCTGAGGCTTCAAACCGTCATTCGAAATGTATACCAAAATACATAATTAATTCAAGGATGGGGGAAAGGTTAGAGGCATTTAAACCGCATCCCTAAACTTAACACAATACAGTTTAAATGCCGGAAAGCGTGTAAATTTAAACCTCCTTCTAGAAACGGTCCTGGCCTTTGGATTTAATTAATCCGGCTCTGGTGGCCACGTATGCGTATAGAGAACAGGGAAGGAGGAAGGAGATTATAAGCTACCATTTCCAGATTCGGACGACAAACAATGCACGACTACTTTATATGCATGTATACGGTATTCATTCAAATGTCACTTTATGAGCACATTCGTAATGAAACATGTACTCGATATAATGTGCATGTGATATTATCTTTGTTATCGATATGCGTATGTATTGTGTCTGAAGAGGGAGTTATTCCCATATTTAGGGGCAAACGTAAACGATATTGAAAATAAATAATGAAGAAGTCAAGGAAGATTATCTCTGGACGGTTGATTCGGGAGGCGAGCAAGAAGAGGAGGAAGAGAATGAGGAGGAGGAGGAAGAGGAGGAGGAGGATAAGGAGGAAGAGGAAGAGGAGGAGCAGGAGGAGGAAGAGGAGGAGGAAGAGGAGAAAGAAGAAGAAGAAGAAGAAGAAGAAGACGAAGAAGAAGAAGAAGAAGAAGAAGAAAAAGAAGAAGAAGAAGAAGAAGAAGAAGAAGAAGAAGAAGAAGACGAAGACGAAGACGAAGAAGAAGAAGAAGAAGAGGAGGAGAGGAGGAGGAGGAGGAAGAAGAAGAAGAAGAAGAAGAAGAAGAAGAAGAAGAAGAAGAAGAAGAAGAAGAAGAAGAAGAAGAGGAAGAGGAGGAGGAGGAGGAGGAGGAGGAGGAAGAAGAAGAAGAAGAAGAAGAAGAATAAGAAGAAGAAGAAGAAGAAAAAGAGGAGGAGGCTAGAAAGAAAACAGAACGAAAAAGATAGGAGAGGCTGAGAAAGAGGAGGGAAATGGAGATGGAAAGAATTTTGAAAGGGGAAGAGAAAAGGAGAGGTCACAGGAGCAGAGTATATAGGAATTAGATGAGCAGAAAGAGATTGAAGACGGACGGGAAAATATGGAAAAAGGAGTTAATGACAGAAGAGTAGGCAAAGATTAGTAGATTACGAAGAACAGAGAGATGGAGAAGAAGAGGAAGAAGCGAAGAAGAGGAAGATGCAAGTAAACGATGATCAACTTCGTGTAAGACTGAATCGTCGCAACAGTTTTAAGTATAAATTCTGGGACGATGAATAATAAGTGGATTACTATCCGTCTGTGGCTTCACTCAACAGATGTCAGCAGAGCAGAGCTAACAGGAAGCACACAACTTCACCGTCATTATTAATTCGTTTGCACCTATATTATGTAAGCAACGTAGGAGCACGTTTCTATGTATTTATATATGTTTGTGTATGTATGTATAGTATTGTATACGTGTATGACGCATGTGTACGAATGTATGTATGTATGTATGTATGTATGTATGTATGTATGTATAATGTATGCATGTATGTATGTATGTATGTATAATGTATGTATGTATAATGTATGTATGTATGTATGTATGTATGTATGTATGTATGTATGTATGTATGTATGTATAATGTATGTATGTATAATGTATGTATGTATGTATGTATGTATGTATGTATGTATGTATGTATGTATGTATGTATGTATGTATGTATGTATGTATGTATGTATGTATGTAGGCCCTATGTATGTATGTATGTATGTATGTATGTATGTATGTATGTATGTATGTATGTATGTATGTATGTATGTATGTATGTATGTATGTATGTATGTAAAACTATGTATGTATGCATCATGCATGTATTTATGTAAATTCTCGGAATCAGCTATCAGTCACAGAACACATCAGCCAAGTCGTCAAAAGTGGCTCTGCTTCAATCTTCGCCCTTAAAACACTCAAAGACCATGGTGCATCTGCAGATTCTCTATAACTGATCACTCGCGCAACCATCATAGCAGGAACAATATATGCTTTCCCCGCCTGGTGGATACTGACGAGCGAAAAGTACAAATCCCGCATAGAACGACTAAGTAGCCTAACAGATTAAAATGTTCTGGATTTATTCACACAGATTCCCATTTTACGAATATAATAAAGCAGACAATTAACTATTCAAAGCCGTTCTCTTAAATGATAATCATTCACTAAGATGCCTTTTCCCAACCAACATTTTATGCCCTATACTTTCTTAGGGTCAGACCACATAACTTTAACCTTCCGGACAAAGATTCACGAAATTTTATATCTCGTATGTTATTCCTGAACTCTTACTAAACTATTAGCCTATTGCTTAATAGGCTATACTATATATCTAGTTTTTTCCCATGTACACCTACAACGTTATGTCTTTTGTTAGCACAATAAACGAATATGATGATGTTTGTGTTGTATGTGTATTAATATGTACATTATATGCGTAATAAGCGTGTGCATATGGATATGTTTATATATATGTATAGGCCTATATATATATGTTTATGTACATTATAAATAGGCACACATGCATGTACACGTGTATATGGATGTCTATTTGTATGTATATGTATTTGTATATATGGATCTGTATATATGTAGATGTATAATTATTACGTGTAATGCGCAAAGGTCTTACATGCATATATGTACAAATGTTTCTGTGCATGTATATAACTACATATATATATATTTATATATATATATATATATCTATATATATATATCTATATATATATATATAGACGACTATACGTCTGTATATGATCCACATAATTATGCGTGACGTATATACTGCCTGCCATAATTTTGTTTATGGGTCCTTGTGGATTCTGGCTCTTTATTTCGGAACCTTCATCTTGGTGCCATTCGTATTCACCGGTCTAAGCTCCACTGGTCACGTGAGTTCACTGCAAGCGTTGCTTATCTATCATGGATGCAAACGATATTTTATCTATAGCGTAGATTCAGTTACGTGTTCGACAGCTATAACATCAGCAGCAGTAAGAGCTCACATCTCAGGTCGATTAAGTATTCATGACTGCAGGTCAGGTATACTCCGTTTATGGTGCCATCTTATGAGTAATGGATCCATCGGTTCACTGCCGTACTGACATCTGACGATAACACTAATAATTATAGCTATTTTCCCTTTTTTTTTTCTTCTATGTGAGAAGTTGCGGTCTGTCAACTTTCTATTTTCAATAAACGAAATTATATATATCAGTTTCCAAACAGTGCCACTCAGAAAATTCTGGGAACTGCGTCGAGGTGAACATTGAGAAAACAGAAGTTTTTCAGAGACCAGGACATCCTGCATGCGCTTATATTCATTTTGTTGTATACACTGAACAGTTTTGGATTACAGCTGTGCATCGATTGGTGGCGTCTTGTGCATTATGTAAACCGTACTAGGCAGAAGTTCCAGACTATGTTAGATTAAATTTCTTGTTTAAATACAGGCCTAATTAGTAATCACAATCATAAATTTATATAGCTCTTAAGGTCGAGACGCTCCCGACCTAACAATTACGGAAACCACGATCTGGAGTGTATTTAGTTAGCCTATAACAACTTGCGCTTTATAAATCTTCATATAATAATAATAATAAGTAATGAAATGACCCTTGCTTTGTAGCTTTGGAACAATGAGCGCTTATATAAATGATTGAATGAATTGCATTGTTGATGCGTTGCCTACAACACAATCTGTCTAAAGCAGCTCTGGAATGTGCCGAAACCTTCTGAGGAGAAGCAGAAGGAGGAAAATGAAGATGCAGAGGAAAAGGAAGAAGAAGAAGAGTCAGAAAAGGAAGAAGAGAAATAGAACGGCTGACGAGTTGGAGGAGAGGAAGACTTGGAGCAGAAGATTAGGGAGAGAAGAAGACTATACATGGACAAGGACTAAGAGGAGAATACGGAGACAAGAAGGAATAGGAAGAAGAGGAGGATAAGAAGAAGGAGGCAATAAAGAGGAGGTCGAGCCGTTGTTTACAAGCGGAAGCTTAGTCTACTCCTCCGCCGGACGCCATTGTTTGTCTGTAAGGCGCGCGTGCGTGCGACGGTTGACCGTCTGTTATTAATATAATCTACTCTCGTCCTTCGACGGACGAACTTCCATATTAAATTCTCTGCTCCGTTCTCTGTCTGACCGATTCACAGACGACGGGACTGTCTCTGTCTGCCTGCTTGTCTGCCTGTCTGTATGGCTGCCTGTCTGTGTGCCTGTTTCTCTGTATGTCTGTCTGTTTTCTGTATGTCTGTCTGCCTGTTTCTCTGTATGTCTGTCTGCCTGCCTGTTTCCATGTATGTCTGCCTGTCTATCTATCTGTCTGTCTGTCTGCCTGTTTCTCTGTATGTCCGTCTGTCTTCCTCTCTGTCTGTCTGTCTCTCCGTCTGTCTGGGTAAACATCACATTGACGGCTCCACGCACTCGCCGTCATTAGCATCTCCACTGTAGCAACTGCACCATGCAGCCTCTGCAACATGCGGGTGCAGATCATCAGAGGATTGCCAGCAATAATTATTATCAGCGTGAGCACTGGACATAAAGACCGAGCAGACGGACAAATCTGGTGACTTCTTGACCACACTGGACAAAGAGTCACAATCATAGCTCTGACACAAAGCTTTATAGGATACTTCGCTGACCAGTTGCTATCTCAATCTGAACTACGCCGTATGCATCCATATAAGGGTCAATGCATGTATGTATCTAAAAATGTATGTTTGCATGTATGTATATAGGCATGTATGTGTATACATGTGTCTGTGTATGCACGAACGTATGTATACCTTTCTGTGCATGACATTGAATTGCTCAGAAGAAAAAAAACATAGTCTAACCTGTAGGCCAAATAAAGGCGTTACGAACGCTTGCTTTTCTTAAGTTCATATTGGACATGCAGGAACAATCGAAGTCTATAGGAACACCTCTTCATCATAACCATTATTCGTTTGCATTTCCCTAACTAATTTCTTTAACTAATTCTATCTTCTCTAAACCTGTATCTTCTTCATAAACGAAATGTTATCTGTGAGCTGCGCATCTTTCTATATGTCATGGATTTGTGTTTGGAATATATAGTTGCGCTATATAAATACAACAAATAATATGAATTGCAGTTCTAACTTAGAAGCGACTAACCAGTCTGACATGCTGTCATTTGATAACGGCGCTACAGAAGTTTCAAAATCGGGTGCCTAACCCAAGGAAAACTCTGTGGGACAATTTATGAAGCAGTCTATAAGAAATCAACTGATTGGTCCAACCTGTTTAGACGCAACAACAAAAACAATGTATTTGATTAACTAATTGACATTTATCTGTCACTTACAGATTGCGGCTGCAACCATTTAATCTCCGATAACGACTGAAACAGACATCGATGCAACCGTTGCCTCCGATAGCATCACGAATCGAAGCAGAATAGAAACAGAGACTTCCCTTCCTTCTTTGTCTCCATCTCCTTCTTCCCTCCCTCCTCCTTCCCCTCCTTCTCTTCCTCCTCCTACTCCCAATCCGTGGCAGCTTCAGCGCTCGTTTGCACAAATAGATTGGATCAATATTGTTCCTAGGATCGCGTTTCTGTGTCAAGATGTGTTTCTGGGGAAAATGATGTTTCAAAAGCGGATCAGATAAGAACTGTTGTTTCTCGTCTATATTCTTCGTCTGATTCTCGTTTTTGTTTTGTTTAAAACAGTTCTTCTGGCGCTATACGAGCCACACTCTTAGACAAAGAACGCTCTTTCCAATGTGAGTCAATTTTATTGCCCTACGAAACAGAACACTTTTCTGGATTATTTCATTAAGTGGCGACTATCGGATGAAACGTTATGTACTGTTACATCTGCGCTATATAAGTCCTGCTTTTATTTGGGTTATGACGAAGATTGAAGAAGATTGAGTTCTTCCGTTCCAAAGGAGAATCCCTTCTATAAATTAGACAGGGAAACCGATAGTGGAATGTGATGATAAACATTTGGGCAAAGCTAAGTAAGACCACTCCAAGTTTTTGGGACTGACGTCCGTCAGACCTCAGTCAGCCACTGCGTTCCACTGCGTTCCACTGCGTTCCACTGCGTTCCACTGCGTTCCACTGCGTTCCACTGCGTTCCACTGCGTTCCACTGCTTCAGTTTTTAAGCGACGAAGAACCGTTCTAACAGTGTTCTTACGTTCCACTGGCATATACAGGCTTTGAAATCAGGGGATTCGACGCAATAGTGACACGTAATAACAAGACTAATGAGACATAAATGCATCTGATGGAAGAACCGTTCGTGAAAGACAAAGAACCGTTCTGATCGTGTTCTCTGAGCGTCGTTTTGATGTCCGCTGACGATGTGGTGCAACGACAACAACAACAACAACAACCACAATGTGACTATCATTCCAACGGACCTCGATCCTGTCTACGCCACAGTGGAAGTGGCTTCCGCTCTGCTCAGCGTCCTCGAGAACTCTCTCGTCATCGTTCTCTTCGTCAAGGATCGTTCGCTTCGAAGCGTCAAGAACTACTACGTCATCTCCTTAGCAACGGCAGACCTTCTGGTCGGCCTCGTCGGGGTTCCCTCTGCCCTCGCGGTCTCCGTCGGCCTTCCGCGTAACTTCCACGTCTGCCTCCTCATGACGTCCCTCCTCCTCCTGCTCTGCACCGGGTCCATCATGTCCCTGGTGGCCGTCACCGTCGACCGGTTCTGGGCGATCGTCCTGCCTCTTGCCTACCCGTCGATCATGACCCCGACGAGGGCGAGGACCTTCATCTTCGTCGCCTGGCTGCTGGCCGCCGTCGTCGGTCTTCTGCCGACGCTCGGCTGGAACCGAGGAGTGCCACCGGAACCGAGATGCTTCTTCACGGAAGTCACTCATCCAGGATATCTCGTCTTCATCTACTTCGCAACGATCGTAGCGCCATCTCTGTTCATGGCGCTCATCTACATCCTTATCTATAGGACGGTCATACTACAGGTATTTCAACAGCTGCCTCTTTGAAGCCATCTAAACACGTTTTACTATGAATTATTATGTATTATGTATACAGTATGCACGTATGTATGTATGTATGTATGTACGTATGACGTCGTATGTATGTATGTATGTATGTGTGTACATATGTGTGTATATTATGTACATGTATGTATGTATGTATGTATGTATGTATGTATGTATGTATGTGTGTACATATGTGTGTATATTATGTATGTATGTACGTATGTATGTATACGTATGTATGTATGCGTATGTATGTATGCATGCATGCATGTTCATACATGTATTTATGTATGTACATGTATGCATATGTACGTATGCGTGTAAGTATGTATGTGCGTGTATATGCTATATTATTCACGTAAATACTTATGTAAGCTATGTAAGTAGACACTTTAATACTTAATTTAGCACCGTTTTGACATCTTTCAAAAGCACTGCTCTAGAATAAGTGATGTTAAAGTTCAATGAGAACGAGTTCATGGAATGGAATGCTCAGATAACTGGAAAAGTCTCCACTGACAAGCTCTCGCACAGACGCATAGCCCAGGCATCTGGATCCCATCCAGAGCTGACAGTTAAAACCATACGTATATATTATAACTGTCTATAAATGTCTGCATGAGGTCTTTTAGTAACCTCTGAAAGGTTTTCCAATCGGTTATCTGGCAGACCCAAAATGTTACATTAAAAAATAAACTGAAAACGAAGATGCATGCTTTTACACCTCCCTCTATCGCGAATCGATCCACCACCCCGCATGCTGACCATCTAGTATCATTCATCAAGAGTCTGTCTCTGTCTGTCTGTCTGTCTGTCTATCTATCTATCTATCTATCTATCTATCTATCTGTCTGTCTGTCTGTCTGTCTGTCTGTCTGTCTGTCTGTCTGTCTGTCTGTCTGTCTGTCTGTCTGTCTATCTATCTATATATCTCCCCACTCTCTCTCACTCTAAACCCTTTCTAATCAAAACTGAATTAAGTCCTGCCTACCCAAGAAATCTCATGTCCTGCCTACCCAAGAAATCTCATACTTTTCACCACGTTCGCCTCCTTCCTATTTTTCTCCCAACCCAAACACGACTCTGCGCAACTGCTCCTCCATCTCCCTCGCTCCATAGTCTCCTGGAAATCGGTCGTGTCTGTACTTCCTCCGATAATTTTAGACAACTCCTCTGACTTAACGCTCGTCAATAAGCCGATGCTCCCCGGTGCATGATTATCTTTTACGGAGTACTTAATGAAGTATTTTGAGTTTAGGGTTACGATCACGATATCTGCCAGTTATGCCTTGGCTTGTCATCCTCCTATGGGCCACCGAAATCTTCGCCGCCTCCCTACTCCATAGAAACTAAGAAATTGGCGGCAATAATAATCTAAATTATTGACGGCAATAATAATCTAAGTAACCTTTCTGGCAACAGGTTCACAGAGAACGACCTACAGAGACTTAGAGTTTTATGACTTACACTTAGACATACATAAACTTGACGGAGACTATCGCAAGATTCCTGCGAGTTATCCATGCTGAAAATATCGGCGCCTTTCGAAAAAGCCTGTCATGAAAGGGTTGTTAAAATGTGCCACATTAGACTTATTTACGTCTAGACTTAGGATCCTTTGTTACTTTCGGACCAAAGTTCCTGCGTTAGCCTACTGCTGTGATAATTTTGTTTATGCCGAACGATCTATCTGTCTGAGGCTCCGTATTAAAGAGCTCTTTCTACACAATAGCGCGCATCCCATTATGAAAAGCTGCGCGAATTTATATAGACCTTCTATATGCCGTGGAAGGCAGCACTCAGTATTCTCAGCGGCTTGTTAGTTTCACACGGCGCTCAGAGGATTCGAACCCTGGACATCCAGTGAAGGCACTTTCGCTGGATCACGACCTGCGAACATAAATATCGCCTGATTAGTGTAAATTATTCAGACAAAAGCAAATTAACCGACGCTGCTGTCAACTTACCAGCTTTACTTTAGGGGCCTCTATTATACATGCTTACATTATAACCTCACGCCCTTTATATGCAATTGAACATCAGGGGCCTATATATAATTATATATATATATATATATATATATTATATATATATATACATGTATAACTGGGCACATTAATTTTAAGACTTGGACAAATATATTGCTTCATGTAAAATGCAAACTGACTTCGGTCATTCGTCGTCATGGGAACAACACAAACAACCGGAAAATCCCGAAAACAGACGAAAGGCGCCGAGACCTGAACAGCAAAGAGCAAGGAGTGAAGGAGAGTAAAGCAGGAGAAGGAGGACGAGAAGGACGAGGAGGTGGATGAATGATGAATGAGAGGAGGGGTTAGAGAAGGAGGAGGACGAGGAGAGAGGAGGAAGAGAGAGGGTCGATAGGAAAGGGAGGAAAGTAGTAGAAGGAGGAGAAGGCAAAGCAGAAAGAGGAGGATATAGCGAGATTTTGGATTTCTAATAATAAGAACAGCTCACTCGTATTTATTCGTATTTTTTGCTCTTTCACAATGTGCCTGATAGCTGTGTGTCTATCAGTTTTGCTATCAATAAAGGTATATAATAATAATAATCTTACATAGGCTGAATGGTAGTCCTTACAGCGCTTTTACGAGGTACTTAAAAGGTTTCGATAGCTACATACATGACACATGATGCATATATTATAACCCTTTTGTATTTGATTTTATCTGTGCTTGTATATTATATGGTGCGGCAGCTATACGTCACTCATTAATGGCCTCAATGACATCTTCATCGCTTCGAAAAGCATGTCCACAGAGTAAATCTGTCAAAATTCAATCCATTCATTTATGGCCTGCATGACATCTTCATCGCTTTGAAAGGTATGGAGTGTATACGGAATGAATCTTTCAGAATACTGAACATATGAAAACCAGACGGAGCCAGGTCTGGAGAAACGGGGGGCTGACTAAGCTGTTCGAAGCCGCATTCGTGAATAGTGGCCTCGGCAACAGTGGATGTGTGGGCTGGTGCGTTGTCGTGATGAAGCAGCACTCCTTAACGCAACTTTCCTCGATGTTTTTCCTTGATAGCTGCACGCAGTTTTTTTCTGATTAATTCAGCTTAGTAGACACCTGTGACTGTCTCTCCTCGCTCCCCGTATAGTCAATCATCAGAACAACCTCACTGTCCAAAAACACCGACGCCATAACCTGGCTGGCTGGCTGAGGCAATCTAGCGGACCTTGACCGGTGATGGTGAGGTAGCATTCTTCCACTGCATACTCTGTTGCTTGGTCTATCCAAAGTCACAGAAACAACACACGATCTGCCCTGTAACCCTTGAGCTTATCGCCGGAAGTTTGCAGTCGGATTTGCTTAATAATAATAATAATAATAATAATAATAATAATAATAATAATAATAATAATAATAATAATAATAATAATAATAATAATAATAATAATAATAATAATAATAATAATAATAATAATCTTTTCTTTATTGAAGCGCCTGACAAATGCACTGCGCTGTACATTTACATGTTATGCAATTTAAATCTTAACTACTAACAGAACAGACAGCCTGCAATACACGGCGCTAATAGCAGCCTACAAAGCATGTCCGTCCTACGGGACTCGAACTCGGTATCTCTCGCTCTCTATGCCAGTGTGTTATCCAATGCGCTATCGGGCCCCCCTTGCTTACGACCGTTAACATTCTTGGTACTTTTCGGTTTTACGACCCCCAAAACTTCTTCATATCGTCACTTTAAAATGGAAGCTGGATTGATGAAAAAAATTGTTTCCCAATATGGAAGTGGGATTGATGAAAACATTCCTGTGTTTAAACAGAAGCAGGATTGATAGAAATAATTTTCCCGTAAATAGAAGCTGGATAAATTAAACTAAGTTTTCGATTGAATATATCCTGTATTTTAGCGTATTTTATTATTTATCTTGTCTGCCTGCGTAAATGGAAGTTGGATTGATGAAAATAATTCTTTGCGTAAATAGTAGTTGGATTGATGGATATGAGGAATTTTAAATCACGTAATATATGAAGAATTTTGGGGGTCGTAAAACGGACAAGTACCACATTCTTGGCACGAAACGAGTACAGACCTGGTTTTAGCGCAAACTTCAGTAATAATATGGTGAGTGGTGGTGCCATGTGATAACTTCAGACACTCGGCTACATAATATTCTTACACTCAGTTGCCAATCTTTCGATATTATGTCCTGGACAGATTTGACATTAGGCCTATCATCATTACATCTGTCAACAGGGCGTCCAGAACGGTGCTCATCTTCAGTTGACTGTCTGCTCCGCTGGAATTCAGCAATTCATCTGTAGATTGTATCCTGTGATTGGGCATCATCACCTAAAACTTCCCGTATGTCATTTGAAATTTCATGCGATGTACTTTCATATAGGCCTACAAATATTTAATAATTTTAATCACAACACGTTTTCCGTTTTCACCGATTGCTAAAATTTTCGTTTAGCAGACGACAAACAATGCGTTGCCTAGCACCAGATATGACGTCACAAATCAACGTATGTTCGTTTATGAAGCAGAGTCGCTTTGCTGTGAATTGGTCCATTGACGCACCACTTCGAGTCCAATTTATTTGTAGCCACCAAATTAAATGATGCTTGTTAGTCCTCTATAATAATAAGAATAATAATAATAATAACAACAACAACAACAACAACAACAACAACAACAACAACAACAATAATAATAATAATAACAACAACAACAACAACAACAACAACAACAATAATAATAATAATAATAATAATAATAATAACGACAACTTATATGGCGCCGTAATGCGGTCATACCGCTACAAGGGCGCCTCACAGACAATTATCAGGCGGGATAAGCCTTGGAGAATAAATATGTCTTAAGCTGAGATTTGAAGGAGTCTACTGAGTTGGCCGATCTGATGGTGGGTGGAAGACTGTTCCAGCATCTGGGACCAGAGACTGAGAAAGCGCGATCGCCGAAGCGCGTTCTCATCCTTCGTACGCGTAGGTCGGTCTTCTTAAGATCGAGGACACAGTCACTACTCATCTGAAGTTCTCCAAGTGAGCCATAGACAACGCTGCACCTCGACTCTGGAAAGTTCTCCCTCCTGAATTCCGCAAATTTTCAATAAACATGTACTTGGATCCCCATGTATGTAATGTATGTATGTATGTATGTAAATATGTATGTATGTATGTATGTATGTATGTATGAATCGTATGATGTATGTATGTATGTATGTATGTATGTATGTATGTATGTATGTATGTATGTATGTATGTATGTATGTATGTATAATGTGTGTATGTATGTAGGCCTATGTATGTATGTATGTATGTATGTATGTGTGTGTATGTATGTATGTATGTATGTATGTATAATGTGTGTATGTATGTAGGCCTATGTATGTATGTATGTATGTGTGTGTGTATGTATGTATGTATGTATGTATGTATGTATGTATGTATGTATGTATGTATGTATGTACATACACACACAAATGCATGTAGCCTATAACATTATTCGAGTCTTTCCGCGTGCGACCATAAAGTCCTGACAGCAGCTGACCTGAGGCTTTCCGATAACCTACAGCCTCACAGCTGCAACACAGCGAAGTGTTACAGTCACACTTGGTCGCAGTAATCGGTTTCAGCAGCTGGTGGTCGTAATGATGCCGTGGTCGGGTGTTGAACCCGGGCGTGGTGATGTGTATACAACCCTGCAGCTGTCACGTGTTTACGAAGATCGGTCATAGGCGCCGCGGATTCGTTGACCTAAATCATTGATCGATCATCATTTCGACTGAGCAACCAATTCCCAGTGGATCCCAGTGGATCGATCCACGGACTCTCAATCCAACACCGCCTTCTCCTCGTCTCCGCCTTCTCTTCCTATGGATTATGTCCGTAGTTATGTCGCTCTATTCAGGGAATTCTCGATTAACACTCGACACTTCTGGGAAACCGAGTCTGTCTCCTTGTATCGTTGCGTACTTCTGAGTTTCACAAATGTCTTTTCATCTGTGCACATTTCAGTTTTATTGAGCAGTTTGTTTGCATCGCTGTTTGACCAGCAAAAATGTTTACAAATTCTGAAATTCATAGTATATATTTAATAATTTAGAAAAAACTGTTTGGCTTTCAACTTGGGCATTTAGCTACCTCTTCCAGTGCATGAGAATGAGGTAGGCATACTCATGAATTGAAAGCGTCAACTAAAAAGCCCAGATTGTTCGGTCTATAAGCTTCTGCTTGGCCTTAGTGTAAGCTCAGTGATCGCTCCATGGCTGCTCCGATTAAATTCTACAGATATAGCGACCTTCAGTGCTTCCTGTTTTGCTGAATCGAACACTTTCAAAGATCTTCTCTTTTTCTGCATAATTATACATAATTATTTACATATACAGTTATTCACAGACGTTTGCGCATGTATGTATACATGCGCAACATAGTATGCGCTTAAATTATACATATATATATAAGCGCATATATGATTATACATTTTACTTATACAATATACAACTTCTCATGTACAATGCGCCACTCAGACATGATGTCCAACGGGACATTACGTAGGTAAATAAATAACGCTGCAGTTGATTCAAGAAAACTCGAGAGAGAAGAGATTGTCGTCTTAAACCGACGCTTAGCATTCCATGGAGTGTCGGTTGCATCCTGAAAGACTGTAGGAAAGAGAGACAGACAGACAAATAGAGAAAGATACAAAAAGAATGTGTCAGTTTGGATGTATGTGAGCTCCTGTTAGGCAGCCATGCTACAAGAAGCCGTGTTAGTAGAATATCAGTCTCAGTATAGGGGCAGCTCGAAGCGATTGCATCCAGTGCATTGGCCTACAATCCCCAAATGAAGCCATTATGAATATTTTATTAGAACATGTTGTCTTCGCGACAAACACACAGCACAAATACAATTGCTCGGCTGCCAATTACATTTGCAATGTTTTATGGCGACCTGTTATATCGGTCGATGTTCTCAGCCATGAAAGGGTAATAATTGGAATGGCTGCAACTCACCTATTCGAGATATATACGAGAAGTTAGGAAAAATTCTAGAGATGCTCTAGAATTTTTCCTAACATGAATTTTTCCTAACATTTCCTCCAAGAAGCATGTGGCTATATCAGAGCTAAGTAATGTCTGGACGATTCAACACGCCTCCTCCAAATGCTCCGAAATGTACGTCGTATACGTATTTTCGATCATTTGCAACATTCGACTATTTACACCACGGGAAGATATATTTTGACGATCTTCGAGGCTGTATAAGCTGCATAGAGGCACACACACAGCACCACAGACACACACACACACACACACACACACACACATACACACACACACACACATACATCACACATACACACATGAGAGAGAGAGAAAGAAAGAGACAGAGAGAGACACACAGAGACAGACAGTGAGACACACAGAGAGACAGACATAGACAGAGAGACAGAGAGACAGAGAGAGACACAGACAGACAGAGACAGAGACTCTATATACGATATATAAGATCCATGTTAAAGAGCGGACATAAATGACTTGTCTCGTAAGCACGACTTATTCTCTGTTCCCTAAGGATGTTATTAATCTGTGTGCACTATAGATATATACCAAGTCGTTCTCAGCTCTAGAAGATAATTATTTGTTTCGCATGCAGAATGAGATGTAATAGTCGTGAGTTATTTACAGCAAATGGGATTAATATCTCGTGCACACAACATAATTAGTCAGATGTTCAAGACAGTCATCTAGACAGAGGGATATAATTATCTCAAGTGAAAGAGATAACTACTCATCTCGGAGAAGAAATAATTATTTCGAGAGATAATCATCTAGTTTTTCTCGGGATGAATATCTCGTGTACTTGAGTCTTCAGATATTTATTTCGATGGAAGCCTTTAGGGGATCCGTATGCGTAACACGCCTCCTCCACATCTCTACAATGCACACATGAAGTCACACGTCCAAATACACACAAAGCATCAACCAACATGCGCCAGCATTATATCTAAACATACCTAAGTTTCTACATTATTATATTAATCATGACATATGATATGCATATGCGTTTATATATTCGTTCTATATCCAAGCAATTCCAAAATTGCAGAAATTGTATAATTGATGAGAGTTTATTCTGACACTGACACTTCCCTCCGTTGGAAGCGAACCACCCACAATCTGTCGTCTCTTGGCCTGACTCCAACTCTATGGCAACTTCTGACCTCGGCAACGATATGCGGTGAAGCGTGTCTTCTGCTGTTGACCTCTTAAATGAGCAAGTGATGGATTTTACCTGCTGACCATCGGAGCGTGAAATTTGAAGCATCGATTCATTTATAGACTTATTGATCTGTGCGTTCAATCGTTCCAATGTTGGTTCTCACGACCAAATTTCCTGCCTTTATATCAGACGCCAGCGCAGTAACAGAAGGGTCGCACGCATTTTTGTCTGATGCTCAGAGAGATCAATGCGGAGCAGTTTGCTGACAAAGTGTTGCCATGCCATCTGTGGTTTTTGTGTCTGGCATAAATGAACTCTTGTCTCGGAGGTTTGTCCTCAAACAATTTATGCGCTGGTGCAGGTTGCTGTTGAGAATGTCTGGTAATCTCAGCCACGGCATTATTGAGGTGTCTGGCAGAGGAGCACGGAGACTGCATGGATGATATTTGCCACTGGCTGACCTTTTTTCGTCTGTCGATGTGTTTGCCTCGGTATCTGTCTCTCTGTCTTTCTGTCACTACGTCTTTCTGTCTGTCTGGCTTTCTGTCTGTCTGACTCTGGGAACTGTCGCTATAATAGTTGAGATAGAGCCCTTGAAGGCGTAATATAAATACAAAAAGTGTTTCCCAAACACTTGCCAACAGTAGGCAATTGAAAATTTGACATTTAGTACTGGTTGCATATAAATCCATCACGAGCCCATAATATCCCCTACAGATCTAAATCACAAGCACGCGCCCTCATACACACAGGCACACACACATGTATATATATATATATATATATATACATATATATATATCGGCGTATGCCTAATGTCAATCAAATACGAATGCTGCTTCAGAATTAATTGATGCACGCACCATCCAGCTAGGTCTCTCAAACAAAGGCCTCTATGGTGCCTGTAAATCAATCGATCGATCAACTCAATCAATCGCTGAAGATCGACCTAATAGATCAGTCTGTTCACTAACCTAAATGCTGGATGCTAACTCCTTTCTTACTCTTTCTCATACTGCGTTGTAGCCAGGATGGCTGCATATTTCGGCAGTTTGTCATTTCTGATCAATAATATATAGTTGGTCACATGCGAATATTTTGCTCAGAAAAGTTTGTAGTTTTGACTTCTAATGAAAGCGTTCTTGGAGTTATTTTCTCTTTCGCTGTTGTTTCTGAGTGATTTGAACGGGTTTCAGACGTTGTTGTCGAGGATTCCTCTACTAGTCATGTAGTAGTAGTTTCAGCTTAACGACACTGTATGATAACAAAGACCATTAGCGTCGCCCTCCTCCTTTATACTGGCTTGGGACTGGCACTGTCAGAGTGCAAACAGTGGCGGAGTTTCCTCTAGTCAAGGGTTTCAGGTTATCACGCGGTGTGTCATTTGGAAAGGCCAAGAGAGACTATGAATAAATAGTAAATAATAAACAATAAATAATAATAATAATAATAAAATAATAATAAAAATAATAGTAATAATTATAATACTTCACATAGCTTTGCATGTCATCACATGTTATCACTACCCTTCAGATGGCATCACAATGTACAGCCTACGTTTGATTGCTGTTGTTAACAGGGACGCAAGTTATCGGAGCTTCTATCAAACAACGACGGCGTCCCGCTCCATGACAACCAGCATCAGCAGCATCAGCAGCAGTTGCTACAGCAACGGCAGCTGGCAACGGAGGCTGCAGCAGCCAAGAGCATCGCCGTCGTCGTCGTCGTCTTCCTCGTCTCTTGGGTTCCACTCTATACGGTCAACACGGTCACCTACTTCTGTCCGACATGCGTCGTCTCCGATTGGCTGCTGAATCTGACCATTATTCTGTCTCATCTGAACTCCGTCTGGAACCCCATCCTCTACGCCTGGGGCATGAACGACTTCAGGGCCAGTCTCAAGAAGTTCTGCCCCATCTCGACCGAGAGAAACCATCTCATCAAGAAATGACTTCTTTCAGATCATATTTATAGCACCGCACATCTAGAGCACCACTTATACGCCCAGAGGCGCGTTTACAGAAAAAATAGCGGGCCCTATAGGCGCAAACATGTTGGGGGCCCTTCTGAACTATTGGCCCAAATGAACAAAACAATTATAAATTACAATAATATACTTTTATGTGAATGCTAAACTGTAAAAAAGATATAACAGGTTATATTTAAAATAATTCAAAATTCAAAAATGTTATTAAAGAAATTTGTTAAAATGTTAACTAAAGAAAAATATTTTCATTCGTTTGGGGGCCGTCCGAGATTTGGAGGTCCTAGGCGCGCCTAGTGCGCCTATGCGTAAGCGCCTCTGCCTACGCCTATATATATAATTATATGGACTCAATGGCACATTGCACAGACTGCACAATACACATGCAAGAGCGGTAGACAACGAACAAGTCTTATTCTGCTGAAGTGCGATTGGTCAAATACCATTCCCATTTATGTCAAAGCGTTAGAACCAGTAGTGTAGTCCTAAAAAATGAAGTGGGGGAACGCCTGCATATTGAAGTAAGCAAAAAGTGCAATCTTGCAAGAATTTTGCATAGTGTGAGAAAAAAAGTGGGGGAACGGCGTTCCCCCACGTTCCCCCCCACTACACCACTGGTTAGAACTACGCTGAGGTTTTTTAGACCAAAGGACTATTATTATTTATTTAGGCAGCACGCCTATTATAACACATTTGGTCAACCAAATCATGACTTCGAGTGCCGCTCGTAATATGGGCAGGCCCGTATTACACTTGCAAAATCCAATGAACCGTTAATTTTGCTTACGTTTTTGGAGGGGGAGCAATAACCAAAGTAATTGGAACTTCGTTACCCTGTTCGTTTAAATTTCCAAAGTAGGCCTAATCTAATGTCAGTGGAAAGTGAGGTCATGCAATCTGTGGACAAGAAACTAGACTCAACGCCACAAGAACACTTAGGAATAACAGATTTCACCAGAAGCGTTTAATATTTAAGTTACCGTTGTTTTATTTTGTCTGTGTTTGGTTTACGTCTTAATTCCTTAGATTCAGTATGACCTATACACGAATATGAATATGTTGCATATCGATGTGTGGTTGTTTTTACTGAATACCAACAGTCCTGGCTGTTTAACTGAATACCAACAGCCCTGGCTGTTTAACTCAATACCAACAGCCCTGGCTGTTTAACTCAATACCAACAGCCCTGGCTGTTTAACTCAATACCAACAGCCCTGTTTAACAGAATACCAACTGACCAGGTCGTTTTAGCTGAATACCAACTGACCATGCATGGCTTCATCGACTGCTCTCGTTCTATTGTGCGACGCACAGCGTAATTAAGTTCCAGACAGATTAAAGGCTTCGCCGACGCGAAGTTGTGACATGCAAATGGCCTACTACTCGGGAGTGATTGATTTTTCTGTTATATGCAATATATATATATATATATATATATATATATATATATATATATATATATATATATATATATATATATATATATATATATATATATATATATATATATATATATATATTCGTTTAATATTGAATCTCTAGGTTGACACACCGCAACCCATTACAGAAAGTGGTATTGTCAGTTAAAAAGAAAAATGGAAATAATTAATAGTTTTTAAATATCTGTTCCACCAAAGAGCGATTTCGTCAACGGGGCAACATGCCGACATAAGTAGAATACCAACAATGTGACCGTCGAATATGTTGCTTGGAATACACTTCCAGGGTTCTCGTGAGTTGTCTGGACTTAGGCTAATGACATATTGTGGGGCGCGGTGGTGTAGGGGTATGTTCGGTGCCTTGCAGCCGGAGAGTTGCGGGTTCGAATCCACCTCAAGCCGCCGCGTAGGGACCCTGGGCAAGTCCTTCACTCGCAATGGGGACTCTGTGAGCAGTTCCTTTAAGCGGCGATAGGCGTCGCCAGTATGTGATGTGGTCAAACTTTAGACAACTTTAGCGTAAATAAACCATAGACATCATATATTAAGTGTAAGATGTCTATGAAATAAACCTACCGCACAACAGAGCACACATTTTACCTAGAGTAGCCAAACTGTATCCCATCCTGGCGCACCTATAGCAGCCATTTTTACAGAGTCCCCCATTTTGACCCTAAAATAATTGAAAGCTAAAAGGAGTATATATGAGAGAAGGTCAATCCCTTAAGCTGGACATGAGAGGTAGCCATGCATATGGCTATGAAATGTTAGCGACCCCAATTTTCACTAGCTGTGGCATATGACAGTGGGTGGCCAGACGTCTAATCTTCCCACTGACAATTATTATAGCTGGGTGGCTATGGGGGGTGGGTTCCACTATTGGAATATAAATTTTAAAATATTTCTCTGCCTTAACGGTGATTTAAACCCCGCACCTCGACTAACAGTCAAACGCGCTAACCACTAGACCAGTGCTTCCCAAAGTGGTGGTCCGCGGACCGGTGCCGGTCCGCAAAGTGAGTCAAGAAAATAGTCAAATTGTCTCAGAATCAAGAAATGGCAATTATATTTTTTAAAGTCATAACAAAACAGACTTATTAGGCTAGCATTTAAAGGGCAATAGAGTCATATATTTGTCTAAACATGTATTTAAATCAATTTTAATACATTTTGAGGAACTTGGGTGATCGAAAGCAAAAAAGATAAATAATAAATAAATTTGGCACCGGTCCTTCTGCAGTGCGAAAATTCCTGCCGGGCCGTGACCCTGAAAGTAAATTCCTGCCGGTCCGTGACACTGAAAAGTTTGGGAAGCACTGC
>JACEVL010000799.1:70000-105000 GCA_020284085.1 Aporrectodea caliginosa | reverse complement strand
ATGACGTAACTCACTCCCATAAAGATTGTGGAGTACTAAACATCCAAGGACTAATGTAATAGATTCTTTGCATAATAGTTTCCTAAATTGCTGTTCCTAAGTGAACAGACAGCAGCGCAAGAAACGATATAGGGCCTACTATACCTAGAGTATAGTACCTTCGATCCTGCTAATGCACCAGTAGACCTTAGTAATTTTCACTCATAATTTCATCGGATAAAACTATTCTATTTTTGTCTATTTAACTAGCCAGATATGCTGCTGTGAAATGAAAATATTTTTTTAGACACAAATAGGTTCTATCCTTATGCAATCGAGGAAAAACTGACCGCATGAACAGACGTCTAACCACAGTATAAATAATTATTTATACTGTGGTCTAACATTGCGATTACGACGTCTATCATTGCTTCGTACGATGTCGCTATTTTAAAAAAATCGTCAAGTGACGTCTCTACCTCGTGTGTTGAATCTTTGTCATTAAGTGTCACTTGTGCCGAATGTTTTGAACGACTTCGTGGCAAATGCTTAGAAGTTAAAGAAATCCATAGAATTAAAACTGGTAAATTTGAATTATATATTTTCTGTTTTGATTCTTAATATCGTAAATTACTCTTTAAATCCATATGCCTCGTAGAATAATTGATTTCTTGGACTTTACAAGCAGTTGCTTCCGGATATACCTACATATTCGCCCTCTACATCGGCTGATTTTGGCAAATGTAGGTCACTCTTCAAATCAACGACCTATAATATAACAGTGGTGTGCAATTTAACTAATACACCGGTATTCTTTACCTTTCGATCGCCGGCAACGTGTCACCTTATAAACGATATGGCCGCCCCATACTCGGCTAGAATGGGGCCCTGCAACAGCCCACAGCGAAAGTCCCTAAAGTAAGTAAGTAATGAGTAACTAACACATTATTTACAAGGTTGTGGATACAGTCACGCCCGACGTGAGCCTATACACGGTACTAGAATCACGCCCGTTACGCTACTGGTCAATGCTGACGGGCGTGATTTATGTTGTCGAGGATGCGCTAACGTCCGGCAGTATATTAATGCATACAAAACTTACTAATGTAACAAAAGGTTTTTCTAATCACGACACTAACCGTTACCCTAACAGACCTCACGACGCCTAACCGACCCTCATGACACCTTAAAACTTAAAACTTGCGATAACGTCTACTTCGATGTTTGCTATTTTAAAATCCCAATGGAAGTTAGCAAGTTCACGTAACATGCTTTAGCCAATATCGTGGCAGGCGTGGATGTAGTACATGGGTTCCACTAACATCCGGGCATGAACAAATCCGCTACATATTTACAAAGAAACCATCTTTTATTTGGTGAAGAATTATTCATGTCGTGTATGTCTGTGAAACACAGTTAACAATGTCCGCAAGTGTCCATTGAAATGCAATGAGGGTACACACACAAAGACAATTTAGCACAAGTCACAATTTGTTTCAAACATGTCTTCAGGAGTTCATTGTCAGAAATGCAAAGTGCATTTTGGTGCGAACATTCGTAGGCCTATCTGTATTTCAGAGACACGCTACTTAATTGATGACATACCAAATAAAAGTTCATAAAAGTGTAAGAGTGTAGGGCATTGAAACATTTAGTGATCAACATTTATGCTGTGCTAATAAATCCATGGCTTGTAGACTTGCAGATTTGAGTAATCCTTAAGAAATGACCGCTTGCCGGCGAACTACTTGTAAACAATATGGCCACCACAGATTGCAAAAGAAAGTGGATGTGGAGCACTGCTCCTACCAGAAGGACTATTGAGTCAATAAATAAGTAATCAGTAACTTAACGGAATAAACTTCCAACTTGGACTGGATATCTCTGGATCCAGTTTCCACACTCATCTTGGCGGACACACTCAACGAATCAGTCATAGTTAATGATGTAATGCGTGTCTCTGTTGTTGTGACGTTCTGCAGTAACTCTTTAATGGCGCTGGGAAGCCACTTACGATTAATTACTTAGTTACTCAGTAGTCTGTATTTGGTGCAGTGCTATACTTTGTCTTGCACTCTGTAATTGTAATTACGACAATTTATAGAGCATCGTCAGTAGCAAGCTACTTCTAGGATGCTTTACACACATACACAAAGCGGGGGGGGTCAGAGCTTTGTGACGTCATTTTTCAAGGGGGTGTTACCTTTTGTGACGAAGTGTGACGAGGGGGGAGGGGGTCAAAAATCGGCCAAAATAGCGTGACGTCATTTATGGACGGCCCCATATTGGCAGCCAATTCATATTGGCAGCCAATTCATATTGGACAAGCACTGGTTCAATTGCTGTTTGATTCATGTGTGGTATAGAGATGATTTTTTAAATTATCTTTTTAGACTCTGAACGATGGCAAGTTTCTCATTCCTATCATCGGTTCGGCTGTCTAGAAAATTGAGTTTAATGCGCTCCTTTCATAGTCAGCGCCTGGAATTGAAAAATAGAAGGCGTTATCTTGTGCCAGTAGCTGTCGGCACTGGAACTCTGTTTGTGGGCTATCAGTACATCTACAAAGAACGATGGAAAATTGGCAAACCTGAGGATGCCAGTTCAATCGGGGAGTTGCAGGTGATGTCTTCTTGTTATTTCAAGTTCTGGACCAAATTAATTTTGAGGACTTTGACTACCATTGTCATATTTTACATAGTGGTGGTATTCAGTCAATTGCTTTTGCAAAGAACCTTATTCATTCATTCATTCATTTCAGATATTTATATAGCGCCCCTTCAAGATTTCTACTCAGAGGCGCTCCCCGACTACAGTGCAGACACTGAATCGGAGTTTCACGCCGAAGCGCATGAGCAATTGCGAGTGAAGGACTTGCCCAGGGTCCCTACGCGGCGGATTGAGGTGGATTCGAACCCGCAACCCTCCGGCTGCAAGGCACCGAACGTATACCCTACACCACCGCGCCCCACTTAGTCTAATTATAATGTTAAAAAGCATTTTGGCACAAGTTAATTGCTGCTATCCCTAAGCAGACAAAGAACTGTACCAGGGCTATTACTTATATATTGATTGGCTGGAGTTATTATTCATATTATAAAGTACTGGGTAATAATAACAATGATAATTGTAATATTGATATTATAGTTAAAACTAAATTTGTTATGCAGACAAAACCGCTTAAAGGTAGGAGTTAGAATTCATCGCAGCCAGGTGGTAGAGTAGTAGTTAAATGTCTTAATTCAAAAAGCTAAAATAATGATACTTATGAAGTGCCATCTGAAAACTTTCCTGAGACATCCTACTTGAAAATATCCTAGGCATACACATTGGTCTCCAGTTGCCTTGACTATGCTAACTCGCTTCCTACCGGAATCTTGAAGTCAAGCATGCAAACACGTAAAGAGTTGCAAACTGTTTGGGTATAGCCTAACTGATACATCAAAATATGAGCTTATTAACTGTGTACTTAGTCTCTGCATTGACTCTCTGTTCAGCAAAGGATCTGTTTTTAATTGGGGCTTACCGTTTAAAAAAAATTGAACTCTGGCCAACCATTAGTCATCATTCTAGAATGCAGGCTTATTGATATTCAACCAGGCCTTCCAATTGTCTTTTTCTAGTTTTGTCAGAAACACTAGAACTGCTGTTAGTGGACAAATTTCTCTGGTTCCAGGGCCTATATTTTAGAACTTTCATTCTGCATCTGTTAGTTCTGCTCTCTTATGTCACGTTGTTCAAAACTTAAGACAAGCCTTTTCAGTTGTCTTATCCACCATAGGCTACCTCTCTGTTTCAGTAGACTCGCTTTCTGAGCAGTGATATATCTCCTAATTGATTTTGATGCATGCCTTGTGCATTAGACACTGGCATGATGGAAGTTGGTAATTAATTAATTAACAGTATGTTATACTGATTTTAGAGGCTGAATTACCAGTGGGTTATAATAACTTTGTAGATTGTTGTCTACGTTTTCAGTTGAATTTCCTCCGTTTGCTACCTCTGAATGCTGCCTCGCGGTTGTGGGGCAAAATGAACAACGTAAATCTACCAGTCTGGTCGCGTTCTGTGGTTTTAGGAGCTTATGTGTGGTTCTTCGACTGTAATCTTGACGAGGCTGCCAATCCAAATCTAAAGGATTATGAAAACCTTGGACAGTTTTTCAGACGAGATCTTAAGTCAAACTGTCGCCCGGTGGACAAAACGCATCCTGTGGTATGATATTTCTATTGGAGAAAGTTTTAAGTGAAAACAGATTCTTGTTCGATTCTGTAAGGAGTTTTCAGTTTTATGTTAATTTGAGAAACATGAATATGTGGTTTCGATGATGAAGATATTTTAGTTTATATAACTGATTTTACAAAGAGCTGTTTAAAGGCCGCTTTTGTGGACTGGACATGACTTTTCAGACAGATGAAAAGGCCTGATTTAGAAATGTCTGACATGATATGGTGGACTCTGTTGGGCAGTTCTGTAGGATAAAGCCAGTATATGCAATGGCAAATTGTTCCAGAAAGACAGACCAGTGCAACCAAAGGCTCAATATTCTGTAGTTAGAATAAAGTTGGGAGCGGGATTTACTCATTTAGTAAGTGTCTAAAATATTAATACTTTGGGATTTGGTTATGGATGGTTGGATCTTTTGGTTGAAGCACATGGCAACAGCAGTCCAGCAACAAATAATGTCCTCTGACAACCATTCTTTATAGATTACATGGCTATAGACAATTAAGTGTCTTTTCCATGAAATGAATGGACAGTTAAACCAAGGATGCAATAACTGAAAGGCAACTTTCTTGTAAATTTGCAACCATAACCCTCCAGTTTTAAATCGACCAGATGTACATTGTGTGCTGAATGATGTCTATTCAGTAGTGTCCTTGGTCTGTAATCTAACGATTGACGGTTTGAGTCTACTAATCAGATTCTGTGTAACAACCTTGGAGGAGTTGTTGTATGCACTTATCTCTGTCACCAAGCAGTTCTTATTTCGAACTAGCATAAACTGGGAGGCATAATGGTAAGTCCTGCTTTGTACTGGTTCCTTGTCTTGGGATTTGTTCATTGCCAGCTCAAGGGCCAGAGCAAAGAAAACAACTAAGTGCCTCCTCTCCTATGTTCCACTTGGTGAGATGTAAGCTAGGGTAGTTTTTACAGTAATTTTAGAGCATTGTGAAGGCTGTGATGATTTGTATTGACATTGTTACAAATTATGTTTTGGTTGATATTGACAAATATGTTGAATCTGATGATGCAGGTAAGTCCTTCAGATGGAATTGTACTCAACTGTGGCACAGTCACAAAGGATCAGGTGGAGCAAGTCAAGGGAGTTGTCTACACTCTCAGCCATTTCTTTGGACCACAAACATTTCCTAGGGAAATTCCTTCATCGTACCAGACTGCAGAGAAACAGATTACTTTGGTACAGAATAGCAAAGAGACAGTTTATGAGGAGAACTTGAAGTATAACAAAAAGAATAATCTATATCAGTGCGTCGTCTACCTTGCTCCAGGTGACTACCATCGCTTCCACTCTCCTGCAAATTGGAAGATTTCGTACAGGCGACACTTTCCAGGTTGGATTTGTATTACTCAGATTTCTTTATTACAAGTAATATTAATCAATTCAAAGCTGTTTATTTAATTAAGCATTATTTCCAGTCCGATCTTTAATAATATACACTCTAACACATTATTTCGTATATCCCACGTAAACCCTGAACTTAGTAGCAGCGGTAACAACCGAAGTGGCCTATCTTGATACTAATTTGAACCATTCTGACCTTGGCTAGATGAAATGTTAGAGTCCAAGATTTTTAAATTAATTCACATCCAATGTGCCCACCACTGGTGACTCTTCCAGTTGATGTGGACGGTTTTGCCTGCACTGATAATATTTCTGTTATTAATGGCATGTAGCGCATTTAACGTCCTTTAGGCTAACGCAGAGAATGCCTCTGATTATATGAGTGGCGCTATGTAAATTATCTTAAAAATAAACAAATAATATGTAAAATCATCTGCAGAGCATAAACTGATAAAATGTGTAAGCTGTAAGATGATTTATATGTTTGAATCTATGTTATCCCTCTTGATTCAGTACCATGTGTCAGTAGTAATCAGTACCTTAATATTTCGTTACATGACCATAATATTCCAAAGTTATGAGACGTGGCTTAAAAGAGTTTTATCCTGTTGGATTGTGTGCAGGGTGTCTGTTCAGCGTGAATCCTCGTGTAGCTCGACGTATTCCAGAATTATTCAACCTGAATGAAAGAGTCGTCTATTTCGGGAACTGGCAGCAGGGTTTCTTTGCAATGGCTCTCGTTGGTGCAACAAATGTTGGTTCCATCCGAATCTACCATGATAAGGTCAGTTTGATGCATAAACACCTGAAAGTTATCAGTGAAGAAAATACTGTTGGGTTGGGTTTTAGGATAGAATATACCAATATTCCCAGTGTTGTATCAATTACATTCTAAATGTAATTCAATTATAATTGCAATTACATGCTTGTAAATGTAATTGAATTACAATTACTTGATTGTGAAAGTAATTGAATTACAATTACATTTTGATTGTAATTCAATTACCAATTACTTTTCAATTATTCCTTAAATATTGGCAAATGATTTAGAATTTTTTTCGATAATTTTTAATTTACTCTATTTTTAAACTAAAATATCAAATGGACCAATGGCCTGTAAACTGTAATAATATATGCATTCAATTGTATTATAAGTTTGTCAGGTATCCAAAATACGATTTGCAATTATGATCCAATAAAACATAGTTGTAAAAACGTTTTTTTTTCGTTTTTTATTTTTGTCCAAAAAACGTCGGGTTTTTTTCGTTTTTTATTTTTCGTCACGTTTTTTTCCGTTTTTTATTTTGTTTATGTAACTTTATTTATTTATTTACTGTCTGTTATTATTTGTTTAATTTTATTTTTTCTGATATCCCTTACGTTGTCTCCCTCCCTTCAAGGATTCATCTAGTTTAAGTCACTATTTATAGCAGCCTACAAAGCATGTCCGCCCAACGGAGATTGCTTTCTACTAAATTGAAAATATTAACTGTTTTTGAGACATTTAACAAGAGGCAGAAAAAGAGGTTTGTGTGTTTAAACTGGGTATCGGACATAACGCTACAATGATGGGTCTAAATAGCAGGTGCAAGCATGTGAGGAGTGACAAGTCTGGATTGAAGCAGTGATTATTTCTGTGTATTTTGAGGATAATTTGAGATTTAATTTTGTCTGTTAATTCACAGGAGCTATTAACCAACTGCTCAAAATGCAAATCACACTGCATTGAACACGACTTCGAGAAGGATGCAAAGGTCACGACCTTTAATAAAGGCACTCCATTCGGTGAATTCAACCTCGGTTCTACAATTGTGCTTGTGTTCGAGGCTCCAGAGTCCTTTAGATTTACAGTGAAGCCAGGGCAAAAGATCAAATATGGACAGGCACTTGGAAGTTGATGAACTTTTCTCGAAACATCTGCAAAACTGTTTTTAACTGAGCTCATTTTGTATCTGGGATTAAATGTGATCATTGAGTACTGTAAATTTATTGTGGTGCATAGGGTCACATCTGGTTGATAGGCAATGCATTTCTCTTTTAATTTATGCCAGTGATGGGGCCAGACGTATTTGCCTGGATTCGATAGAAGGTTGTAGTTTAAAACTGATTGAGGAGTTGTGTTGGAGTTATAAACCCTAAAAATACAGTTGGTCCATACAAGACGTCCGCAGAACTGACCTCTTTGAACCCCACCATCTTGAGGTATTTCTTTGGCAATACCTCTGGCAGCCACATACAGTAGTTGGGCACGCAGTTGGATCATAGCTGGCCACTAGTGGCACAGTGTGGGCAAGCTATGAGCCAATGAACATGGCTGTATAGATCCTCGTCCTTTGCATTGCACTCCAGCACCAAAGAACAAGAAAACAAGTACATCGACTTGTACTGTCTGTAGACTGACTTTGGTATTTGTCCTGCAGCCGTCAATGTTTTGGGCTCTGAGCTGGCCACCACCAGTGACGGTCAACGGGGTCATCCGAGTATGGACTGTGCTGAATTATATACTGAATTCATTGAGATGTTAACTGGGCATGACCTCTTACCTTTCCGCATTTGTTTGCATTTCAATGATCCATTCTCGAACCCATCTGTGGACGTCTATAAATTTGGACAACCCTTGAGGGGAATTGACTGGAAACAAACAAACAGTCTTGGTTCAAGTTGGTTGAAAGTATTATTATTTCAAAGGAATTAAGATCTTTATTTAACGAAATCATGACTTTTCTGTGCAAAAAATTAATAACGTAATTGAAGAGAAATGTCTTTAATGCAGTCAACGTTCCTGTAACGCATAGCAGGATGAGTACCAGCCGCTTCAATAGGGGGTGACACCAAAATCTTGCACAGCGGCTGTGAATGGAACGGAGGTTTTCAGGTAGGGATGGAGGGAGGGAGATGGATGGACGGTTGGAGGTAGGGTAGGGAGGGTGGGAGAGGGGAGAGGGAGAGAACTGACGTCAATCACATATCACGTGACGATGCACCTCTTCACATTTTCAAATTCTTCTTAAACCATCTTAGGACGGGCAAACATCTAGTGTTAACTTAATTGCTCAGCAACAGGCAGTAGTTAGCTCTCCGGAATCTCAGACCAAACAAAGTCCCTGATTATGTTTATCCTTAGGCTTGTTTCTTTCTTTGGAATGTCTTCTTCACATTGTACATAAAGGTACATGTAGTGAGGTGTATGTGAATCGTTCTGTCGATTTAGACCGGAGTTTGCTGTTTTGTCTGAAATCTTGTTGTCTCAAGGACCAACTGAATAGACCTACAGCACCTGAGTCAACTGGGAGAGACAACTACGCAAACGAACACAGAGAGACAGTCTGAGACAGAGGGACAGGCAGATTGCCAGACAGGCATTCAGGATGATGACATAGGGACTTTCGTTGAACTGACCATATCGTGTTTCTCGTTCTTGGACGTGTTGTGGTGCTTTCCAAGTGAACTCGGATCTTAGCAGAGGCGCATTGGTTTGTGAATCTCGGTTGCCTCTCTTGTATTGTACCAATTGTTAATAGGCCTACCTGTGTCAATATTTGTGTCGAATTCCGCTGCTCTACTTGGCTGGTCGTGGAAGATCCGGAGGCGATTGCTGTATAAGGGTCTGGTGTGATCTGTTTAAGGCTGATTGTACGTGAAACGGATTGAGTATCGGTCGAAGTTGTTGAAGAAGACGTTTCAAAGTTAATACTGAACGATGGTTCGTTTAAACGATGTGTGCAACAAAGACGTTGGCAGAGGTAATTAAGCTTTCAAGACGATTGCAACTGAAACCGAACTATTTTGCAAACCTGATCCGCTTTAGAAAGCGCAGAAACTATGCAGCCAGCCATAATGAACATTCGTATGTTCTTTTCTCGCACTATTCTTTTTGGCTGTGCTGGAGTTGGGAGCGCCTCTGAGTAGTTTTCTTGAAGGGGCGCTATATAAATGTTCGATATGAATGAATGAATGAATGAATATAATTATGGCCTATAGTCTTAAACTGCAGGCCTATGCTAGAAATTACACAGCACAACGTGTCCTGTAGCCAGACGGTCAGCTGTATTAATTAACTGGTTAATCAATCGGTGTCGCTTTTATGTCCCATGTGCTGTGCCTTATTACTGTTATTACCAACTGTAGGCCGATATTCCTAAGAGCTTGCTGATCACCTTTAAATGTCTGCCAGATCACTGGACTAATGGTGCATGTGTTTGCCATTTAGACTGAATTAGACGTTATGAGGTTAGGCTCGGACATTCGAATTATAGGAGATTATAATTGAGCCATTTAGTGCAAACTCCATCATAATTCGGTGCAGCATTGGCTTCGATTTAACCCTCAGTGGACTGACGTGTAGGCCTATGCCTGATTACATAAAAAATGTCTTACATGCTGACATGCGTAGCCTACGTAGGCTGCGGTGCTTTAAATAGTAAGAGTTGATTAGTGAGGTTGTGTGTAGTGCCACGTCCTCTGTCATGGCGTGCACTTGGTCTGAGTGGAAATCGGAATTTTTGAACCTCAAAGAAAACGAGTCGTGATTAGGCATATTAAATAGCAACAGTTCTAACGACGCAGGCTATTGTAATAAGACGTTTTCCGTAACAAGTAACTTACTGGTGGCAGGTGCACGGGTGGGTCGATGCCTCGGTGGTTGGGTGGGTCGGTCGGTGGCGACGGTGGGTGGGTCGGTCGTTGGGTGCAGCTGCCTGCCGCGTTCAGGTGGAAACGGTGTCGTTTTCATTCGAAATGTCAGTACTTAGAGTTAGAGCCAAAAATCTGACTATAGTAAACTGTTTCTGCCTTTCTTTCAGCTGTAGGCTACAGAGGGTCACTATGAATTAAGCCCATGCAATGGCGGAGATTGCGTGCACCTTGCATAGGCCTGCTATGGCGTCACTATAGCCCCATAGAGAGTGTATCCGCGCAGGGCCAGAGCCTGCATTTTAAAGTGTGGCACCTCAGTGGAGGGGCTAAGAGCTGTTGAAGTATCAACTGGCTCCAGAGGGTCATTTTCAGTAATCTAAGGGGGTCCAAAATTTGAAGTTGCCACTGTGAATGTACTGTACGTACGACTAATACGAATCCCTTAAATTTCTCACAACGTAAAAGCTGCATCGTGGAGTTTAGCCCATTCATCGACCGAGAGGTCATCTAAGCAAGGCTACGAGGGTGCTGTATAAATCTCAGAGCATCAAACCGGTGTATTTATATATACATATAGCCTATAGATGTGCGAAATATATTTACACACGGATGCAAGATTATACACAGTATGGTGTTATATTGCAAAGGCCCACATGTATATAAATTTATAAAGGTCTGTAGGCCCTATTTGTCCTGGGGATGCGGCTCCATCCCAGACAAAAAATGTCGGTCCTGGTAAAATAATCGGTAGGGGGTCAAGAGCTAACCGACTCAAGTGGTCAAAAGTCAACCGCGTTAATCTTTATTTTAAAAAGTGGAGTGGGGGCATGTAAGTAATTAGGGGTGGTTTTACGGGTTCAACCCCACCCCCAATAAATGCATTACTGTTATTAAAAACTAAAGATGTAGAAAAATACGAACATGTCCAAAGGAACCCCTAAAAAAACTAGACCCCGGTCCCCCAAATAGTTTCCTGGCTACGCTCGTTACTACATATTTCGCGAATTCCAATCGCTTATGCATAATTGTAACGCGTAGTGTGAGGGTTGGGGCTTATGCCTGAGATGGTTACTGTGTAGGCCTATAAACGACCTTGGACAAGCTGTTAATGCATGATTGCCTTTCTCACTGTGCAGTAGAATTGGTTTCGGTTGGGGGTCAAAGGTCCCTTGTGACTCTGTAGGAACACTTGAAAAGTGTGCTCGTAATAGCCTATAGCTGAAATCGGAGCTGATTAATAGCCAGATTGCCGAGAGAGTGCCTAACTGGGTCCGACGTCAAATGGTATAGGCCCCTATGCATGCTACCACTGACAAGCGATGGCTGGTCATTCAAGATCGCTATAGAAGGAAATGGAAATTTGCTGACTTTATCCTCTGGAAACTTCCAGTCGATGACGCACAAATGATTCAAAGTCGAAATTTCAATGGAAATGTTCGAATGATGTTCTCTGAAAGCTTTTGCAGCAGAGGCTGTGATCCAGAACCCTCTGCATGGTAGCATTAGCCTATATATAATCAGCAGAATTTTGGAGTACGTAGTAGGCACTATTACTTAATCGCAATCATCGTAATCGTAAACTCCAGACTTCTAAAGCGCCACTCGAAGGCCAAGCGCAGGGCACTAGCTTATTCACGAGCGCTGCATCGAGTCTGAGCGATTGTCCAGAAGAGTGGTCGGTAGGAGATCCGAGTCCGGTTGCCAGTCCTATCGCCTGCTACAGAATTACCTCCACTGTTTGTTCATTTACATGTACATTACTCGATGTGATCTGGAGGTTGCTAGCACTGATATGCTCGTGTACTTTTAGTACCAATGCACTAGTGGCAATGCCTTCAAACTTTGCAAACCTCAAATCCTCAACTACGCATAATAATAGGCCTAATATGTTTGCCTAAATATTTCGTATCTTTAGACGTACAGTATTGTTAATATCTAGAACGAACTCCTGTCCATGTGGCTGAGGCTTGTTTACTGTTTAACGACCACTGTACGTGTGATAACAAAGACCATTATAGCGTCGCTCTCCTCCTTCATCCAGACTTGGGACTGGCACTGACAGAGTACGATCAGTGGAAGCCGATAACTAGAAGCAGTCAACTTGAGTGAAGACGGGAATTAGGCTATAGTCAAATCTGTTTGATAGATATCTCAAAAAGCACTAACGGCTAAAGCTAAGACCATCAGTGTAACCTGCTTTTGTAGTTTTACTTTTGCCCTTTTGTCTTATGATGTGCAATTAAGTCTATATTAACTAATTAAAATTCCTTGTTTGTCATTGTTGTTTGCCTTTTCATTGGGCGAGTCAGTGTTCAGCCTTCGCATCTTTCGGAATGTTACGAATGTAGCCTACTATAGTCACATTTATACGCACCTAGGCTACTGCTTGATTTTTGCCAGTGCACAACTACACCGCGTAATATTTTAACTAAAATCAACATAACATGCATCATGCATGAGGTGACAAAGAAGATAACTCTGCCGTTAGGAAGGAGGCAAGGCAGGCAGAGATCCAGTGTTTCCAAAACATCTTAGGAGGCAATCGCAAAAGAAGGCACGAACTTATGCACAACATCCGCTGTGTTTAGATGCGGCGTGCGATTAATTTGAGTGGGAGTCAGACATACATGTAAATTCAGAGAGAGACAGACAGACAGACAGCAGACAGACAGCAGACAGACAGACATTCAGAGAGAGAGAGAGAGAGAGAGAGAGAGAGAGAGAGAGAGAGAGATGAATAGAATGAAAGAAAACAAAAGGGACACAGGAATACATTGCAGAGAAACAGACAGACATGCAGGGATAGAGAGAGGGAACCAGAGACCTCATGCAGCCTGTGTGTGTCTTGCGCGTGACTTCCAACACAATTCAATATCGAGCAACATGTTTTATACGCAACGCCCTGTGTATAAATTGACGAGGAGGCCAACTATGGCCTAATATGGACGTAGCTACCTACAGTCATCGAACCGATCGACCATAGACCATAGGCCCACACGTTTCTCCCCCTCTTTCTGTATCTCTCTGTGTCTCTGTCGCTCTCTCTGTCTGTCTCTCTGTCTCGGTCTGTCTGTCTGTCTCTCTTTCTGTCTGTCTCTCTGTCTCGGTCTGTCTGTCTCTCTCTGTCTCTGTCTGTCTGTCTTGTCTCTGTCTGTTTGTCTGTCTTGTCTGTCTGTCTGTCTCTGTCTGTGTCTGTCTGTCTGTGTCTGTCTGTCTGTGTCTGTCTGTCTGTCTCTGTCTGTCTCTGTCTGTCTCTGTCTGTCTCTGTCTCTGTCTGTCTCTGTCTGTCTCTGTCTGTCTCTGTCTGTCTCTGTCTGTCTGTCTGTCTGTCTGTCTCTGTCTGTCTGTCTGTCTGTCTGTCTGTCTGTCTCTGTCTGTCTGTCTGTCTGTCTGTCTGTCTGTCTGTCTCTCTCTCTCTCTCTCTCTCTCTCTCTCTCTCTCTCTCTCTCTCTCTCTCTCCGGGCGCTGATGGCCTGGAATTACTATGTATAGTTGGTTCCGCTCATTAGGCTTGGCCTTGATTCAACAGTTAGCCAAGTCAGCCACAGCATCTGCAGCAACGACCGTCAATTTAGCCAAATCCGTCGCTCAACCTCCGTCGTCGTCGTCTTTTCTAGTTGCCGTCGTTGTCGTTGTTGGTCTCTTAAGGACTCAGACTCAGAATCGTCTGTATCTTTTTCAAGTTTACTGCGGTCTGTAGGTTAGTCATCGTAATCGCTTGCGGAATAAAGGCGAAAGAAAGTCTCAAAGAGAAAAGTGTCCGAAACGTCGTTCTCAGCAGCCAGACACTTTGGATTGACCAGATAGAGGTGATTTATAACTGCTAATCAATGTCAATGTCGGCTGAAAATCATTACAAGTTGTAGAGTAAGTTGAATTCGGGTGTGAACGTGAGATAAGCTAAGGTGATGCATGATGGTATTTCGACGAAGATCAGAGACATGAGGCGCCTAATGAGGTGTGTTTAATAACGGTTAACCTGCGCTTTGTAAATCTTTTTAGAATAGTTAGTCCATTTTTCCAAAGCATGTTTCATTCATTCATTTCAGATATTTATATAGCGCCCCTTCGAGATTTCTGCTCAGAGGCGCTCCCGACTACAGCGCGGACACTGAATCGGAGTTACACGCCGAAGCGCATGAGCAATTATTGCGAGTGAAGGACTTTCCCAAGGTCCCTACGCAGTGGCTTGAGGTGGAATCGAACCCGCAACCCTCCGGCTGCAAGGCACCGAACATACCCCTACACCACCGCGCCCCACAATGATGCGCTGAGTAGAGTGAAACAAGACATGTGCCAGACCAAATCATCGGACCAATCTAGTGCCATAATCGCATTGCAATTTGTATCAACTGATGGCTGCTCTAAGTGAAGAAAAACTGTTGAATACTATCAAGAACCGTAGAGAGCTCTGCGGCGGAGGATGGAAAGTAAAATTTCCTAGTTCAGAGTTCATAGAGTCTATACTGCCTGTCTACATGTATTGGTTTGAGATCTGAACAGAAAAGCAGCTGAATGGCTCTAGTTACGATCATGTTTAATTATAGGCAGTATACGTGGCACTAGTTAATGAAGAACTGAACCAGTGAACTACACACATACACACTTCTCAGCAATTCAGTGTTATGTAGAAGTCCATAATTATGCTGAGGTTGCTCTTACTCGTTTGCCGCTGAGCTACATCCAATGGCAATTTATGGTGTCGATATTAACACACCGAATCCGTATCGAGGCCACCTGTATAGGGCCCTACGTGCTTGGCAGCCGTTTATTAGAATGGACATCTTCATTAGCACCTCCATACAATTCAGTGCAATACAACTGTAATTTTATTAAGTTTCCCTTACGAAGTTTTTAAGTGCACAACATTTTACACGGCTTCTATCTAAGACCAGAAACAATTCAGAGGCGCTCTCTGAGCTAGCCCATATGCTGTACATCGCAGTACATGACCCTTTCCATGTTTTCCTGGAAACAGCTACAGATAAGGTAATTTGAAGGTCGCGCAGTAGGATTCAGGATGCATTTGGGAGTTGACGGATTCGGGGAGACGCTCGCCTCCTTTTTCGCCAATTTTTAGGATCCTTGCAACTTGCAATTTTGACCAAACTGAGCTTTTGTTTTGGCCGTTGAGTATGGAATTGCGATAGTTACCATTAGTTGCCAGAAACCTTTTGTACAAACTGAACAAACGATGATGCTTTGCCTTAACGTATACAGACGCAACGCATTTGATCTAATTTATTCTAAACGCTTTCTCCATTAGCAATTCTAAATTTGCAATCGACGTTTAGCAGCACAATCATACTCACCGATATATACATAGGCTATAGGCCTACATAATATATATAATATATATAATATATATATATATATATAGGGCCTATATATATATATATATAGTAAGCATACGCATCTGAGTTTAAGGTATACACCTATGTATATGTGTGTATGTGTACGTTGAGCCTGTAACATATTGATTTCGCGGGTGTAAAATATCAGTTGCTAATGTATGAGGATTGACTGTGCATAGATCGCACTGCATTTAACTGGTATACGTAGACGTTTGTGAGCTTGCTATATATATACGTGGGAGGCGTGTGTATACGATGAATGCTAACACGATAGCTGTCGGGTACAAGCCTTTTTTCTGCTTAGCCTATATCCGGTCAAAGGCATGGGTTAAGGTATAGGAGGGAATGGACCATTGTGGGAGAATAAAACCCGAAATCCATCATGTATAGACCTACATACATGTGGTGGCTCCTCGAATCAGTTGTGCTCTAATTAGAACTGTTCTCTTATTGATTATACACAGTCCACCCATAATACGACAAACAACTTTCCGTCGCTCGTACAAAGATTTTGACTGTAATGCATTTGAATCAGACCTTCGGAAATCAGACATCTTTACGCTAACATCTACGACAACTAGTGCAAATATCGACGCTAATCAACTTTTTTCGCTTTACGACACGACTATGGAGCAGCTCCTGGACTTACACGCTCCTCTTCGGAAAATAACTATACGAAAAGAACTAAACTGCCCATGGTATGATGGTGAATGTTCTACTTCGAAGAAATTTACTCGCAAACTGGAGAAGATTCACTTAAAGTCACCATCTGAAGAACGATGGCGCTTCCAGATTCGAACCCAACGTCGTTTGTTCCAACAGAAACGCTGTAGCTACTATTGTCGTAGCATCGACGAAACTGCTGGCGATGGCAAAACCCTTTGGAAAAATCTACACTCTCTACTATCTCCTCCGAATAACTCCTCATCTTCCTGCATTACGTCAGATGAACACTTAGACTTCTTCGCTGGAAAAATAGATGAGATACGTGAATCAACCAAAGATGCTCCTCCGTCAAAATTCTCAGATCTGCCGCCTCCGTCGCATACCCTTGTAGCATTTGATGAAATTGCTACTATTCATGTGGAAAAGATGCTTGCTGACTCTTCTACAAAACAATGTGAACTTGATTCTGCACCCGTCTGGCTTCTAAAAACTCTGTCTTCTGTCTTTTCACCTATCTTAGCGCTTCTCATTAATGTCTCTCTATCTCAGTCCACTCTCCCTGATAAACATAAACGAGCCATCATCCGACCTCGTATCAAAAAGCCAGACCTTGACCAATCAGACCCTGCAAACTTTCGTCCTATCTCAAATCTGTCATTCATTTCTAAGCTTATTGAACGGGTTGTCCATCTGCAGCTCTCAAACTTTATTGAAACACATAACCTACTCCCTCTAACACAATCTGGCTTTAGACGATTCCATTCCACAGAAACAGCTGTTTTAAAGGTATATAATGATATTGTGTCAGCTCTTGACCTAGGGTTCATAACAGTTCTCCTCCTCCTTGACTTTAGTGCTGCATTTGATTGTGTTGACCATACTATCCTTCTCCAGATTCTTGAAAAGCAATTTGGAATCTCTGCATCTGCACTTCTCTGGATTTCTTCTTTTCTCACTTCCAGGACTCATAATGTCTGTTCTGGTGGTAAGTTTTCTAGAACTGCAAATTTGATATTTGGTGTTCCCCAGGGCTCCATTCTTGGTCCTTTGCTTTTCATCCTCTACACTTCTAACATCGCCAAAATTGCACAATGTTGTGGTATTTCTATCCATATTTACGCTGATGACACCCAACTATATATAAAACTTTCGACCGCTAACATTGAAGACTCAAAAACCAGACTCATTGCTTGCTTCCATCAGATACAGTCTTGGTGTGCATCCATGCGCCTGAAGCTAAATACGAAGAAAACGGAATTGATATGGTTTGACCGTCGATCCAGACCACATCTTGACTTGAAAACTCTCTGCCTGCAACTAGATGAAACCTGCTCTATTCAGCCTTCTAATGTAGTTCGTGATCTTGGAGTTTTTCTTGATAGTAAACTTTCTATGTCTAATCATATTGGCTCTATCACTAAAGCTTGTTTCTTTCATCTCCGACGAATACGCCAAATCAAACGCTGCCTTAATGAGCATTGCCTTCATATCTTAGTCCATTCACTTGTATTATCCAGGATTGACTACTGTAACTCAATACTCTATGGTCTCCCAAAATCCACCCTGTCACCGCTTACTTCTGTTATCCACACTGCAGCTCGTCTAGTCAAGAACCTTGGCCCTAGAGATCACATCACCAACTCCCTTCAGCAATTGCACTGGTTACCCATTCAGGCTCGGATATCCTTTAAAATCTGTCTTTTCATGTTCAAAATAATGTCAGGTTCTGCTCCTCCTTACTTATCATCTTTAGTCACAGCATGTGCTGCTCTTGAATCAAGACGTGGATTGCGATCGGCTTCGAAAAGAGACTTCATAATCAAAAGAACAAATCTACAATTTGGAAACAGAATGTTTGAAGTAGCTGGTCCAGCTGAATGGAACTCACTACCAGAACTAATCCGAAGATCATCCTCAATTAATATTTTTAAATCTAAACTTAAAACTTATCTCCTCTCTAAGTACTGTGATTAGTAAGTACATTGTAACGCGTCCTTTGAGTAAGACTTTGTTTTATTAAGGCGCGTTATAAATGCAAGTTGTATTGTATTGTATTGTATTGATTAACTTCTTCTTTGTGGCTTTAACGTCACTTATGTTGTCACAGACAGCGCTTTGTGAGGTATTAAAAGGTGCTATATAGTAACTGTTTATATACATGCATACATATGCAATTATGCATGCATACATACGTATGCAAACACATAGGCTACATATAATATAGGAGTCAGTAAATTAGACATATATATTATATATTTCTCTCTCGTGGTTTGTATGCAAAGAACCTTATTAAGAGGTATACGATGAACGTAGAGTTACGTAGACGTATTGTTGGACAAACGCATGCTTGCAGATGGCTGCCTTTGCCTCTGTGTCATCGTGTAATAATGGTCTCGTTCATGGCATTGTCTTCTCTGGAGAATAATAAATTATAGATGACGTGAATAGGTTTCTGGTCGCAGATAGCTTACCGTCCATCCGTCTCTTTCTCTGGTTGCTTGCATGTGCCTGTGGTGCTGCTTCTGCTTCTGTGTCATCGTCTAAGGCCTACCTTAGCGAAGTGTGTGTGTGTGGGTGTGTAAATCTAAGGGATGTTCTCATCGTTTTGAGCAATAGCAATTGAGACAATGAACTAGAACATGGATCTTGGAAGTGGTTGCCTGGCAGCGTTCTATTGCCTCAACTGAAGGCTGCAGAAGCTAATTGCAGTCAATTGTTTCTGGAGATCGATATAAGAGAACGCGGCTACAGAGTTTCAGACAGACATTCTATACAGCGCAACAGAAATTCCGTTCATGATCAGTGGACCATGATACTTTGTGCCTTCATGTGGAACGCAAATGCCAATTCAGAACTCGCTCTGAGCTGCTGCAGTACTTGCCATAAACCGTATAATAGTCGCCACACAAGAACTCTGGATTTAGCTATCCAACGAAACAATAGGGCAGCTTTCAGTATTAGCCTTTGAGCAATATTTTGTTATGAATGGCTTTTATAAAGCCAATTAATTTTTTTCTAAGCATTGCAATGAGATTAAAGTTGTCATATTCTGAGAGCAAATGGAACTTATTCTCTAATGATAGCAATTTATTTGTCGAAGAAGAAGCAGGAAGCACGAAGGCAGACCAATGTATGCAATTAGCAAGAACTCTTAAGGTTACCCATAAAGTTAGAGTATATTCAGTTTGAACTGTAGAATAGGTTCATTAACCTTTTAGCTCTCTTTCACTCTTCTTCAGATCTTTCCTCTAAGTCTGCTACATGCACCTACTATAGCACGAACCGTAAATAGACCACGGTCCGTAGCCATTGGTTGATTGATCATGTCTTGCGATGATTAGATAGAGGCTAGATAGAAGTTTTAAATACAACTGAGCAGAACCTAGGATCAAACCTCAAAACCTCTTCGCTGACTCGTTGCTACCATGGAAACGAGAAGTCATCGGCTACTTCGATATATCACAGTCATTCGTCATTAGAGGATCGACCCTCGAAATACGAGTAAAGCGATACGCCTGAAACGTAGCCCATACATTGTACGTGCTGCGATCCATGTTGCCGCATTTCCACTTAGTCAGAATGGACTCAGTGTATACCCTATACAGTGGCCTACACGTACTTATGACTTATACAACACCTACACATATAACACATACACATAGATGCAAACCATACACCTGAAACCGTGAGGCTGAATGGTAGAAACGTCATCAAGATGTGTAAGCCTATACTGCAGGAGTTTTGCGCCATTGACTCAGCATGCAATGAAAATGGATCCGATCCAGGCGACGTGCAATTGCACAATATAAGGCTATACAAAATGACCTGGAAGCTTCGTCATAGCTGGATGAGGTCCAACCTTGCAATAGAGTAGGACTATATATTAAACGGCTCCGAACTGATTTTTCATTCGCAGACTGAAGCCAGTAAAACTTTCAATCGTATTAATTTTGCCCAAACTGCATAGATCCTCGTGAATAATAAGTTCGTTTCCTGCGCTTAGCCTACGAGTAGTAGGCTACCAGAAATTTTCGAGTTTGCTAAATTTTGATTACGAAACTGAGTACTTCGGGCGTTAGGTCTTCGACGCCTTAGGCCTAGATCGGACGAATTTGAGAATTTCCTGGCTAAGCTGAGAGTTATCTTTCTGAAGCGAAATCTGGCGGCGTTCCTTCCTCCGATTGTCTCAGTTCATCTCCAATATACTTTCACTGATTCAGCATCAGAGCATCATGCCACACTTGTTTCTGACGCGAAGAACTGGTAGGTCGCCACCTGTGACAAGCAGCGAATTCTTGCTTACTTCCTGTACTCAGAATCCTTGGAATAAGAAAGATAAATATCACTGTCTGTCTAGACTGTCTATCTGTGCGTCTGTATGTGCGCCTCTGTGTGTGTGTGTGTGTTTCAACCTTTTTGTCTGTCTGTCTGTATGCCTGTCTGTCTCTGAATGCATTTCTGAATTAATGCATCATGTGTGTGTCTGTTGATTAGGAGTGGCCGTGATGAACGTCGATGATTGGGAGGCTAAGATGATCGACTCGTGCAACCGATCTCTTCGCACTGCGCTCCATAAGAACGTTGTTGAGCAGAGCAACTGTGACAGTACGACGAGAACCCTCGATGCACAGAAGAGATGGGTTCACAGTCGACTGACGAAGGAGGAAAGAGAGGTCAGACAGCAACTCCAACTCCTCCAACTGGAACAGAAACATCTCTCCGAACAACCACCTTCATCCGCAACAGGTACTTAGTGTATAATAAATTATATATAACGCATTCTGATTTCAGATTCACTGTAGTATTCACTGTAGTCGCCTAAGCTGTATATATATATAATACTTGGATCGTATACTCATGTATATTTGTGGGGCGCGGTGGTGTAGGGGTATGTTCGGTGCCTGTCTTATTGCTGAATGTGAATTGTTTTGTAGCAATCAACTATTTACTGACTGACTGACTGACTGACTGACTGACTGACTGACTGACTGACTGACTGACTGACTGACTGACTGACTGACTGACTGACTGACTGACTGACTGACTGACTGACTGACTGACTGACTGACTGACTGACTGACTGACTGACTGATTGATTGATTGATTGATTGATTGATTGATTGATTGATTGATTGATTGATTGATTGATTGATTGATATTGACTCCTTCTTGTTCTTTGTCGCTTAGACTCGGTCTCCGATGCAACAACCAAGGAAACGGAAAGCGGTTTGCCAGATCCGGATGAGGTGATCAACCCATATCCGATCACATCTCGATTGAAGCACAATAATTCATCTGGTAACGGGCTTCAGAGTGATCAGAACACAGGTAAGCAACACCTGTAAACCAACCGATTAAAGTAAACAACACGCCTTGCAGTAGACCTCGCAATGAAAACTGTTTATCGTCTTTCTAGAATAATAAACGATACCGGAGTTTCTTTGGTTCTGCTGCATATGCATCAATCGCCAGTGAAGGCCATCCTTTTCGGTTGTCGTACTGGATGCTCTGTCATCCGTCTGTTCAACCGAGGCATTTTGATAATCTGTAGGGTCTGTGGAAGTAGCGGAGAAACTAGACCTCCACGCAAGAGCCTTGGAATGGACGGGCATGCGGGGGCCCGTCAGTGGAGACTTTTTCTTTGCTTGTCTGACCATCATTCTCTTCGGATCAACATTACGTTCTTACCGAGCAATTGAACCATTTATGCCCAGAGCTCAGAGAGCTGCCACATAATTGTCTAGATGACTAATTATCAAACAAGCGAAGTAATTACTTGGGAAAATGTATTCCAATGGGAATGGTCTGAGCCACCAAGGGGTGGAGTTCCCTCTCCGTCTCCTAGAAATCGCGTCCTTCTCGGAGTAATGACTGTGGGCAATAGAGAGATCGATTTGACCCTAACTAAGCATAAAGGGTTTCTGCGTAAGTCATTCTTAGGCCACGGAAATTATGCCATTAAGCTTTGTGACTTTGCATAAAATTACGTCTTATGTTTTGTTCACGGTCTCGAATGGTTCTTGTCAATTCGTAATTAGTGCTAGAAGGTTTACGCCCGGATGGCGGTTTGATCAAACGGAATACTTGATTGCTCCACGCTTGATAAAACTCCTCTTGTAGCCATTATATTAAGTCATCGCACGTGGTTTTACATACGCGTAATCGGCTTTAAATATAACTCAACCAAACTGGACCAACTGAACTCGTTTGGCTTTGAAACTTTTTATTATTATAAGCTGCTAAATTCACAATAGCTGTTTGTCAAGTTGCGTTGCGCTTTGAAACGCTCATTGTGGCGTTGGCAGGCACACGAATAGCCTACAACGTTGTAAGACTAAGACTTATTATATAATTTCTCATGATTTATACATAGGCCTACAGGTGTAAGGATATATTTATATCTTTAATGCGCTATGAAATAATCAAAAATCTACGTAAATAAATACAATAAAATCTGCAACTTATACTGAAGTACAGTTAAATAAATAATTAAACAGCTTAATTTATTTTCTCGCACATTTCAGATGTTTTCTTCTCTCTGCGTGTTGACAGCGACTCTGATAAGTGCGCTATACAAATGTCCTGCAACCATTACAATTAAAGTTATAATGGTAGCAGTATAAGCTGCATTGTCTAGTATGTACCGGCATCAAGGCGAAATTTCTCTGAGAAGAGGAAACTCTTCCCACCCCTCTGTTTCAAATACATTTACCCAAAAGCTAGCCTATTTTTCTCCCGGCCACAGATCTTTCCAGCCCCACTGCAACTAAGCACAGTTCGCTCCCTACATTGTAAGCAATAATCTATTGATGTTTAGCAGGCCGGCTACGTGTAGTTCGTTACTCTATACTTAGCCTACATGACCGGGTCAGATATCGATAATGATGAACTGATAAGGACCTGCAAAGATCAGGATCAGCCTCTCTGTATATGCACGACATAATACGCTGGTATGCGTAAGTCCCTCCCTTGATCACCAGCAGGGGGTCAACCGTCAATTTCGTGTTACATACCACGCAGCAGTATTGTTGCGAGATTATTCATCATCCCAGTCACTCTCTCATTAACAACCACTCAATCCAGGACCGTTTACTGCTTCACATATATATATATATATATATATATATATATATATATATATATATATATATATAGTGTAACAATACATCAGTATGGTTCTATATACAATATGGATTTTAGCCTACTTGAGCTGACATGATGTTCATTACCACAGACTTACATGAAGAAAACGGATTCCATGGCCTGTTTATTTAGCCAGCTCTAAATTTAAATTTAATTAACTTTCCATCGACCTATTTATGCAGCTCTTATAAGGTTGGGCATACTCATATGTAGCCTACACTCATGTCGGAGCGTATATATATACTTTCGTATCCCATAGTAGGTTTATATTTGCATGTGTTACTTATAATAGCGACGCGTTCAGACAGGTTTCTCGTAACTAAATATCATAGTGGACTGGAAACAAGCGCATGCAGTGATAGACTAAGCTTATAATTATGCATGTATGGACACATGTTGCGCGCGTCAATAACTCGCGTAATGATGTGATGGAATTTCATACAGTTATAATTATTTTAGAAAGTCCTCATTTACAAGGAGCTTAGCCTTAGTCAGTGGCGTAAATCATGGGGAGAAGCTTAATTCATGGTGGGGGAAGAGGGAGACTGTCCCCTAAGTTTTGACTGGGTCCTATCTGTCCCCCCAACAACAAAAACAATGCAAAAATCCGTCCCCTGAAAAATCTGTCCCCCAAAGTTATGTACAGATTTTTGTCTCTGGCCTTAGTGCAATATAGCTACATGGAAGACGGTGCTTATCTTGCTAATGATCAAAAGGCTAACAGTAAAAGCCTATCGCCTTCTATCTATAGATGCCTACTATATGGACTCTTTTAGGTATAGCTCACAAAAGCGCTGCCTACGCCAATTTTAAATGGTGTTAAGTGGCTTTAAACAGAATGTTAATATCTTGCCTTATGCTTATTTACCTCATGTAGTAGAGTGTGCAGAGGTTTGCCATTTTCACTACCTTACGTTTGCCTCACTTACCTTAGCTTACCTACATTACCTTAAAGCTACATAATGAACTTACTTTCTTACACTGCTTTACTGTATGACTCTAAAGCCTTACCTTGCGCTAAATTAATTCCTATACCCGTGTCTGGTCTTATATTGTTGTAAATTGTCTTTGTCTTACCTGACCTCAACTTACCTTTATCTTACCTGACCTCAACTTACCTTTATCTTTTCCTACCTCAGCTTACCTATCCGTACTTTTACTTACGGTATTTTATATTACTCTAACTAAGGGTAAAGGTGTTCTTGGTGAGAACGAAATGAAATTCAATTCGTGGCGACATCTGGTGTTGTAGGTGTTGGCGGAGGCGTATCTGCTTCGCAGGGTCTGCGTGGCCCTCGCAACGGGACGGACCTGGAGATGTGTGGTCGGATGTGGGTCGGTGACCTTGAGGCCATTTCGTCGATCCGTCGAGGCCTGAAACCCCCTTGTCGACAGCGCATCGATCAGCAGAACTGGGCGCGCAGCAAGAGCCTCAAGGAGCGACCTCAGTCGTCGGCCTTGAACCGTTGCTTCGCCATGTCCCGATCAAGGAGCCTTCGAGACCCGTCCAAGCCGAGCCCTGCGCCGTCGGAAGGGGGGTCTCCTCGGGGCAGCGTTCCCTGCTCGCGGACGGGCAGTCTCAAAGGACTGTCGCCGAGGAAGAGCGAGCCGTGTCCCGTCATCGATTCAGCACTGCGTCGGTCGCTGTCTTTGAAGTCAAAGATCTCCTCCGCCAGAGACCAGTCATTGTATTTCGAGTCAAACGCCTTGGATAGCTCTTCGATGGAACCCTGCCACTTGCTCTGCCGTCCTCGCCTTAGTACTCCTAACCTGGCTATTTCGGATCTCGTACCGTTGCCACCGATCGCTGCCTCCGACCCTTCCACAGCACCCTATGCACCGAATGGATCAAACGCCTCTGCAGAGTCCCACTCGAGGTCCAGGCAAACAGTCAAGGCCGCTCTGGGCAGGAGAACCAGCAAGAGTCCTTCTGGAAAGTGTGACTCAGCAATGGTAGGAAGCGCAGCAGGAGTAATACAGGAATGAGGAAACGCAAAATGCGGAAGTAAGCTGCAAGATCTAAAGACAATTCAGAAGTCGTGATTAACTAACTGATGCTTGGATGACACATCACAAGATCTTTTCAAAAGCGCATTGTTGTCTAAAAATGGCACCCCATTGACTGACTTATACGTAAACAAATTGTCGTATCGTACGAATGTCGTCATCGAGGCGCTCACGTCATCCTAATAATACCATAGAGATGTATAATATATAAATATATCACTAGAGCCCCGCATCTACCATCTATGGTGAAGCCGTGATCCTTAAGCTAGGCATAGAGACGTATCTAAGGTCGTTGAGACGTATAATATAAACCGACGTCATCATCGACGTGAAATGCGTGGACACGTCACCAGTTATGTTAATGAGCGCTGGCTAAATTGTGTAGTGTGTGGATGTAGCAACTTATTAAAGCCCGAAAACGTGGCAGCTGGAATATTATTTAATGGATAAGTTGTTATTTTGTGTCTTTTGAATTTTTTAAGGCGTAATCTTCGAAAAGAAATTAAAGTCTCGCTTAAGCTTGACTGCGTCCATGAATTTCAACCAATCAAAACGCGTCATTTCAATTTCCATTAACTGCGGAACTCTCTTTAAGGTGTTATTATATCTATGATTGTGGCTTCTTAATATGTGCAAAGGGAATATACGTCATGTTCCCTCTAGCGATGATAATAATATCTCATTGAATAATACCAACGCTATGCAAGCCCGTATACGTCATAATTGCTGATGTGTCATCATTAGCGCATCATTAGCGCTTGCTTTCGTCATCCGAATACAAATATCATTCATGTCTCACGTCGTATTATGTAGACATCACAATGCTTGCAACAACGGCTGCGCTGTTGCTAGCGTTTACGTCATCCCAATGCCAATAGAATTTGTCTGACGTCTTAATGACTGCTACGTCCCATCATTAGCGCGTACATCATGCTGATACCAAAGCCAACACGTCATAAGCTTGCTACGTCATCTTAACTGTACCTTCTAAGTTTCCAGTATCCTAATCGAAAGATTAGGGTTACAGAGTTGTCGTAAAGACTGTTCCAAAGAGTTGGAGCGACTTGAGCTGTTGAGCGACTACCCAGTTTTACTCAGTACTGCGTGTCAGCTATATGTAATAACACGGCCTTCTACTGGAAAGAGGCCGGCTATCTCCAAAGGCAGCTGCGGAAATGAAATGGCAAATCGCTTAGTGGGGAGGTTAATTGAATTTGTTCTTGACTTTGGTATGAAGGCCTGGAATCATAACGCCTGTTGTGTAATTCAGCCTGACCTTATAAACACAATCAAACATTAATTATGGTTTATATTGTGCGCAGATTGCAACTAGTGGTTGCGAGCAGTGGGAAGAGAAGCGAAATCAACAATGAGTTTGAAACAGCAACTGCTGTGGGAAAGTCCCCCCCCCCACGTTCCTCGTATAAATGACACTCCATTGCACGAGAGTCCAGCCGAAATATTACTTGTCCAAACAGAGTAGGCCCCTATACTCGGCGAGGTTCATTCACTGCTCAAACATTGCCGTGAGGTAGTTTAGAAGGCAGGAGTAATCGGACCAAATGAAACCCAAAATTGTACGACACATTGAACAAAACGTTTGGCTTTCTCGAACTGTAGTTACAGACAATCATCGAGAAGCTGCCCATTAAGAATTCAAATGTATCTGTGCTTATAGACCTAAATAAATATTCGCTTTCTAACTTAGCGTGTAATACACCATAATGACTGTAGTAATTTATGTTAAATTAATAATCAAACAAATTTACTCGTTGTAATAAGCTGTGAATTCCAAATAAAAACTCAATCAACTTTCTTTTACTTTTGTTATTAGGCCTAATTTACGGCGATTATTTAGCTGTCACTATATTAGGCTATATGAAAGCCAGTGTTCCAGATCCAGGCCTTTCGGAGTGTTTACGAACTTTACGTAGAACTATGAAATCCGAGATTCCAAACATCATGGCTTCGAGTGTTGCGACCCGATCAAGCATTGACTGCAGTTGTTCCAGGACCCAGTTTAACCAGAAATAGCATTCGTGCTGTGGAATGTTGGCCCTATTATGTTGGGCAAAATAGGGTCTACTTTAAAAGTTTCAGTTCATGCACGCAATGGTAATAAATATTATAGCCTAGTATTTAGAGCGCTTCATCCACGCAGAGTCCACGATCCGTTCAACGCTATCGTATAGAAAAAAATGCGCATACGTCTCTTGATAAGCTACTGAGAAAGGAGAATTGGTAATTAAAGTAGTTTATACACTCCGGTTCTAAACAACGTGTAGACTAAACCGTTTGTCAGATAAATGCATTACACAATAACAAAGGATAAAGTGTTTACAGTCCTCGCAATTAATATGACGGCCATTTCTGATGTGTCGCACAGCCGCCATTAGTGTCTTCTGCTTCAATTCGTCTGCACTTGGCGTTTACTAGAAACGGGGCAGCACTCCGGAAGTCGACTGGACTCTTATTGCGACCAGCTGTCGGTCAGTTTTCGAAGAGGAGGAATCCGGAGAAGGTGGAGTACATGTATCCGTGTAGGTAGGAGGCTCTGTTGAGGAGCAGCAGCCAGACTTCGTCTCCCTTTTCGAGGCTGAGGATGACGATGTTCGATGCCGTCGCCCAGTAGGGAATACTCTCCGCCCAAACGGTGGCCACCATGCCCCCGTTACGAACGATCATCACGGCAGCCTACGCCGCATCAAAATAAAAAATGAATAAAAACCATCAATGTACAGTGTAACTGTACTGTATTAGTAAATGCATTGAGCATCTCATCATCATATAAACGTCTGTGCTCGGCCATCTTCTCTATATCCTCTTTACTGCTGACCTTGAATCTGTTCTCGCTTCTAGTGCTCTTTCTATAGTCACTCATACGCTGATGACCTTCAATCTTACTTGCATTGTTTTGCAAAGGATGCTTTGAGTGCTGTTCGCTCGATGTCTCGTGCAACTGATACTCTGTCTGCCTGGCTTTCTTCCAATCGCCTGAGACTAAATCCTCTTAAAACCCAGTTCATATGGCTGGGTACCCGCCAGCAGCTGGCAAAACTTGACCTGAACCTTCTTGCAGCTGAATTTCCTCTAATATCATTCTCTACCTCTGTACGAGACCTTGGTGTCATCCTGGAACTAACCTTTACTAAACACCTCTCCTCTTTGTCTCGCTCCTGCTTTTACCATCTTCGTCAGCTTAGGGTCGTTGCTCGCTCTCTTTCAACCTCTGCTGCGTCTACTCTTATCCGTGCCTTCGTCTGCTCTCGTCTAGACTATTGCTCTTCTCCTTACACTGGTCTTCCTCAAGTCCGCTTGTCCTCCCTTGAGAGGGTCTTTCGGTCTGCGGCGCGCCTTGTTGGTTCCATTCCTCGCTATGGTAGCGTATCCACCTACATGCATCATACTCTACACTGGCTTCCCCTCCGGCAGCGTATCCTATATCGGCTTTGCTCTCTCGTCTGGCAAAGCGTCTTGGGTTCAGCTCCTCGCTACCTATGCACCATCTTCACTCTCTCTCTTCTTCTTCATGTAAGGGTCGCTCAGCCCTCCGTTCCTCTTCTCGGGGTGACTTCTTGGTTCCACATGCCCGCACTGCTACTATGCAGCGCCGAGCATTCTCTGTTGTTGGTCCAACAGCGTGGAATGTCTTGCCATCTTTCCTTCGGTTATCTCCTCGCATTCACTCGGTTTCCTTCTACGCTCTTTTGAAGACTTTTCTGTATGATCAGGCCTGGCTTGGGAGCGCCTCTGAGTAGAGCCCTTGAAGAGGCGCTATATAAATGCTATGATTGATTGAATGCATAGTATAAAATTATATTTCTAGATGTTCATGTACAGTCGACGCCACTTAAGTACATAACAGTACTGATAAGTGCATAATTCGGTTACGTGCATAATATAGGGTATTTCAATTGAAGACAACTCCGGGTATGTCCGAGCGCTTCTGAGTAGTAACCTTGAAGGGGCGCTATATAAATCTCATAGATAGATAGATAGATATGTGCATATCGCATATTATATGTACATAATTAGGTTATGTGCATAGCCGACTAGAAGCCCATTATGCATTTGCTGTGTGTGTATCAACGCAGCTTAATTGCATAGGCAGCTTAGACCATTCAGGCCGTCAAGGTAGTTCGCCCGTGGACAGCTGCAGACGACTTCGGCTGTCCAGTGTCCAGTGTCCAGTCTTAGCTGCACCGTGGTCCGTATCAGCAGGTGACCTAACACTGTTACCGATCGACATTCCGGAGTGGCATGCAAACCGTATCACAAACATAACGCTTAGTGTCTGTTATTCATACTGGTTGTTAGTTGCATTGGAATTCGGTGCCAATCAAAGTCAAATTTCACTGAATGGTTACTGGAGGCATTATAGTATGTAGGCTCCATCTCAATTATTAACCACCAGTGCATTTAGCCAATTTTACAAAGAACATGTGAACTTCTCTGATATTCAGAAGTCGGTTAAGTACATAAGTTTAAGGCTGTCCCAAGGCTATGCACTTAAGCGGCGTCGACTGAACCGCTTTTTAAGAACAGCTGAAAGGCGCAAAGAACTACTGGCGTGGTGAGGATAACTAGATAACTAAGATAAGCCACGTTTGTTTCATATCCAGCCTGTTCACAAATCAGATGGGTTGCCCAGAGATGCCAAGAACAAATGATCATACAGAAGTTAAGAACAACCCGTTCAAGTTAGAAATGAGATTTAAGTTTGAGATTGGTGGGTAGCTTTACATAGTGTCAAAGTCCTAAGTATGATTTCTTCAGTAAGGGATAGACTATAACATGAGAGAAACATGATGGAAAGTATCCAGCAGCACGCGACCAATTAGTTAATACCCGGATGGTGGTACAAAGAACGTCAAGGCAACATTTGAGAAGGTGAATTGGAATTGCATCTTGGTAGAAGGTAGAAGGGTCAGTTTGTCAGAAATAATTAAAAACATTAAGTAAGTAGTCGCCGAATTTCGCCCGAAGTTGCGGAAGTAATGGAATTAATAGTTGGTGATGGCAATCAGGAGACGAAAAGCCATTTGATACTGGAATACAAAAGAACTTCAACCTCATAATATTTGCTATCTTGTCACCAAATAAGTGAATGGAAGCATCAACTAGAGAGGACAGCGAGAAGGTCTTGGTAGTGAATGCTGATATGTTGTCCTCTGACGTAGCTTCTTGGAAAGTGACGGTAGAAGAGTCAATGATGAGGGTGACTCTGAGGATAAAACTAGCTTGGAGTTATCCCAAAACCGCGAAAACCGCCCCATAGATATATACATATCTATATAATTATGCATATCTATATACATTCACTTCTATAATATATACAGGCCCACGCATGAATGAGACATAAATTCAGGGTATATAAGTCGATCGACGAGACATAGTATCCAATCTGGCAGAAACTGAAGCAGTAGCAACAACCAAATGTCAGAGGTGTCCATCCAATCTGCCTCGATTGAATGAGTGAAGGAGTGCGGGGAGGGGAAGAGATGGAGGGAGGGAGGGACGACGGCTAGTTGGCAGTTCAATACAATACTGTTTGGCTGTGGCCAGAGACAATTGTCTTTTTGGTGGTTCCTACTCCCTCCCTTCCTCTCACCCGTTGTCTTAAGGCTTGCGATACTTTTAAGCCTAATAAGTAGGTCCATGACGTATATGTCTCTGCAGTTAATATGCGAAATCAACGTATTCTTTCAATGAACTACATGGTCCCACAGTTCGGCTGCGGAGATAACTTCTATAATTATATAGGCTATGTATATATTATCTATGTATTGTGTGTAATACATATATATAATGCACATAGTTCTAGAAATGCTGAAATGTAGGCCAACGACTTTTATGGCTAAGAGCATTTGTGGACCGTGCAGATTCCCACAATTTCAATTATCCTATGACCTTCATTAGGACATTTGATCCCATAGGGTAATGAGCTAAATAAGCTATCTAGTGCATTTGTGTACGTATTATATATATATATATATATGTGTGTGTGTGTGTATGTGTGTGTGTGTGTGTGTGTGTTTGTTTGTTTGTTTGTTTGTGTGTGTGTTTGTGTGTGTATACATATATATATATATATATATAAATTATATATATATCAGTGCTTCGTGTGGAATTTAATGAATCTGCGTAAAATTTGTAGTTGATTAATATGCTTACGAGTTACTAGTTTCTGTACTGGCAGCACTTCAGAATTTATGACCAACATTATTGCGGTGCTGAGAGTTCTTGTAATGACAGACATTTCGGAATGGAGGCGATTAATTATGACGTCGTTGTCTCTTATTTTACAAATCAGTGGATCGAAATTTCTAGATTTTTTATTGCAGCTGTGGGATAAAGGATCAAAATATATGGAAGATATGTATCTTCAATGTCGGAATCATTGCGGGTAGGTAGGCCTACTGAGGGAGGGAAATGCCTTGGTGGTGAATACAGCGACTGACTGTGAATGAAGACTGTAAGAGATGACATTTTCCCAAGTCTGGCCTCTAGGTTCTAGTCAGCCGATTTATTCGGTTCGTAATTTATATAACGCACTTTCCAACATTTTAAAAAGTGTAGGGGAGAATGTCCATAGACGCAAAGCTTTTCTATTATAGCTTGTCAAATCATTATTACCAAGGTCGACTCAGCTTCTTCATTCGCTAGGTGGCGTTGATAAAATGAGTGAGTTGTAGGACTGATGGGCGCCTTGCATGGCTGCCAAACAGTTAAATTCGACTCCTGTAATAACTTGTGATCAGATCATCCGTTCATACTATGATCTGTAATCACCCTGCGTACTTGTCAGTTTGAAACATTAAACGAAGATTATTATTATTATTTATCGATAGGCTACCAGTATGAAGACAAATTACGCACTTTGTGCACTGCCGCAGAGGACAAATGCTGCATCGCAACATCTAAATGTCTCGATTTATCTAAAGTCAGGAAGAGTGCCTCTGGGAAACAGGGTGCATTTTGGGAGCTAATGGGTGCATTTTAAAAACAACTTGTCAGTACTGTACCTGCAGTAGGCTACCGGTAAACTACCCTGCCATCATGCCTGGCACCGTTACACTGGGTCAATGTGGGCTCTGTATTGTCGCATGAGAGATTAGTATGGAAGTAACAAAAGCGAAACAGAGCACTCGAACACGCTATTGGTCTAATTTCAAAGCTGTTGTTTGAAACTGCATCTCAAACGGCTGCTCAAGCAACTACAGATTATCAAAGTCAAATTAACAGCACTGGTCACAAATACTGTCAACTTATCTTTGGACTCAATGTATCTGTCCGCACATACTGAACTACATTCCACAAAGTCATCAAGTTCTGAGGCTTTCAATTTGGACATAGTAAGCTTATCAGTTTTGTCCGTTGCATGGGTCACTTTCCAGACATCGGTTTTCTTATTCTGTCTAGATCTACAATCGATTTGTTTCCATTTCCTTACAGTTGCTTCTGCTTCTTTTGGCCAGAAGATTCGATGCTTCGTCGGCGATCTTTAGATTAGAGTGGTTCATGTTTTTGAGTTTTTGGAACTTTGTGAGCAAACAGTGTTTTTATATGGTAGGCTACCGAACCGACGTAAAGACTTCAGCTGCTGCTGCTGTTGTTTAGACTTTCATAGTCTTGAAGCTGCTTTATGAAGCGGATAAAGCTTATAAATTCCTTCAGCAATTGGTAAACATGGATCAGTGATAGCATATGGTGAATAGTAAAATGTTTATACCTTCAGCAAGACTGATACGAGTGACTGAATATAAGATGGAACCTCCGAAAGTGGATCAAGAGGTGCTGTAGTCGCAGATACTCCGGGACCATTTGCAAGGCATAACACTACGTGACTCTGAAGAAGAGCTCATTGTAGCTAAATCAACCGGAGCTGCAGCAGCAGTTCTCCAGCACCAAATTAGGGAACCAGTAGATGTAAGCCTAATTATAGCGGCCAGATCAACCAAAACTGTAGACTGTCTATAGGGCCAACTGGTTGCACTGCTTAGGACTCCGAAGATGAGCTTATTGCAACAAGAACAATAGAAGCTGTGGCGGCGGTCTGTCACGGATCACGTACGTGCTGCAACAAAGACAAGCTCGCAGCAGCAAGTACAGTAGTGTATGCCTTCATCTGTCAGCAAAGAAGATGAATAACCATCATCGTTAGAAATGTCTGGACTCAATGGAAGCATTTCACAAGCTTTAACCCTATGCCTTCCAAGCCTTCTCGTCCTCAACAAAACCCGCCTTAGCAGCCCGTCTGCCTCCTGTCTCTGGTCTCCCTGGCAACAGGGCTCGGACCTGCACCTGACAGCGATCTATGGACAACCCCTCTGATACGACGCAGCGCTCTTGAATAAGCTGGTACTCTGCGCTTAGCTTTAGAGTAGCACCTTAGAAATTAAGAGCTTACTCTTGCGATTACGAGTCTCTGATTTGTTGTTCGTTTGTGATCTTTTGCACCAATCAATCGTACAATATTAGGAATCATCTCAGACTGGTTATATTGACAGTTGTACAATAATAATGTTTAGTTGATTCTCTTGTTAAATAAGCCTACCGATAGCACACGCAGTTACGTTTAAAAATGCATCGCTTGGGCACTGGTGATCTGCAAGTGGTTTTTCTAGGGCCCCAGCGGCACTGAACTTTAGATGATGCTTCTATACACATCGCCGTTTTTAAAGTTGATGAAACAGCCGACAAATTCAACAAAAAATAACTGCGTTTTTATTTTGAAAAGTCGTCTGTCAAATAATCACATGTAAAAGTTAAAATGAAGAAAGTTTACATTCACCTGCAGAAATTGCGTTCCTCCCGAACAAAAGAAACCTGTTAAGAGCATCATGGACACTTTATTTACTGGTTAAGTAAGTATACGCTGCTGCGTTCCTACTTCAACCAGTCTGTGTATTACAGGGAATACGTCTTGGCACAGGGTGTGTCTTGGGTACTTCTGCCATAGTATGCCTACATGAGGTAGTGACTCGGTTATTGTAATATTTGACCATTTGTAAAGCGCTTCTCTCAGCAAAAGCCTTTCAGAAGCGCTCCCAGTCCCAGTGCGAGCAACCCCGAGGGAAAAGGCAGGATTTTAGTTTAGAAAAGATGAAGAGAGACTACCAGAAAGGATGGCGGAGCGGACCGGTGGAGGAAGTCCATTCCACAGAGAAGGACCTATGCAGGCGAAGGATCTGGATTGAGCCATGGCGGTCAATGCCTTTTGCACCTGGATTGCTTCGTCTACTAACCATTGAAATTTTGCGAAGTGTGGAACGCCAAATTGTCTAAATAGTATTGAGCCCATCTGCTGCTGCTGCTGCTGCATAGAGTTTAAGTTGAAGGCCGCCTCCCTCGCCTTCTTCCTAATAGGGTCCCGATCGATCGACTTGGCCTACCTTCTGTTTTCCCTGTGCTGATATGACGACGTTGAACTGGTAGGTGGCGTTGACTGGTGACGTGAATCTCCCTGTCTTCGGGCTGTAGGCTGAGCCGACATTCGTTACGACCCGATCGAAGACGATGTCCGTATGTTCGTTGACTGGACCGAGGTTCTCCGACAGACCAACGAAGAAAGCGATCTTCGTCGGAATAGGAGCAGAAAGACCTAGGAAGAAGAAGAAGAACGACGA